>JAPMUY010005617.1:20000-60000 GCA_026901105.3 Galaxias olidus | reverse complement strand
GTGTGTGTGTGTGTGTGTGTGTGTGTGTGTGTGTGTGTGTGTGTGTGTGTGTGTTATGTTCCGTTTTCCCACCCGGGGACTTTGCCCTTCATCCACAGTGTGCCAGCCAGTCAGCTGAGAGGGAGAGAGAAACGGAGAGAGCAGGGAAAACAAGAAAAGAAGGTGGCGACCGCTTCCAAAGGGCCCAGGAGAAGGGTGGAGGGAGGAAGGGAGGGAGGGATGGAGGGGTGAGACTTTGGGGGATGTGGCGCCTGGCTGTGGATTGCGATGCCTTTGAGCCTCGCTCCAGATGTTTGTGCTGGGCAAACACACGGGAAACACAGCGGCGTCGGCAGCAGCAGAACCAGAGTCCGGCCGGGAGGGTGGCGCTGTGACGCCGAACCTCAACCCCCCCCCCCCCCCCCCCACCCACCACCCCACCCCCCCCCCCACCCCCCACCCCACCCTCCGACGGTCACTGTGACATGTTGGAGCGAGCTCCTCAGCTCCCTCCCGGGGTCTCCGTGACAGGTGAATCCACCGGGGGAACGCGTGTGCGCCCCATTGATCCCCCCCCCCCGATCCACCAGGGAGCCACGGGGCTGCTGGCGTGTCCAGGTCCAGTCCTCACTGTTACAGTAGAGTTCATTCTGCTGGCTTCATTCAGTCCATGTAGTTTTGTCAAACCTTTCATATAATAGATATTCTTATTTACCGCGTGTGCTTTTGCCACGTAAAACATTGGGAAAGGATATTCTAGGTATTTATAATTCTGAATCTGAAGTAATTATTCAGTAATTTCTTATTCGTGTGCAATGGGGGTTTGGAGGTGTAGGAAGTCGAAGTAGAAAGATAAACTCATTATTAAAACAATAAAACAACTTGAAGTGAAAGTAGGCACAGCTGGAATGTCAGCGACGTGACATCACACGATAAACTGAGGCTTTAGACTTTCAAGTTAGACTGAAACAAATGCGTTGCTTTACACTGAACGAAATACAAGCACACCAACACACCCACGATACGAAAAGCTGTCTCCCAATTAGCCTTGACCTAGGGGCCGTGTTCGATTCGTCGTTCGATCCCCCCCCCCCCCCCCCCCCCCCCCCGCACCCCCTTCCTCCCTCCCAACGCCCACGCTGTTGACAGCGGCGAGTTGACCGACCAGCACATCAAACGCCGCGGCCACGCATCTCCGTGGGCGCCCCTTTGAACCCCGGGGCAAACCCCGCCGGCAGGTCGGGGGTCGGAGGTGACGGCCTTCGCCGGCGGACGATCACGGAGCACACACACACACACACACACACACACAAACAGGGTGTGGTTCAGAGCGACAAGATAGGAGGAGAGCAGCGCCGCTTAAAAGGTCCTCCGCCGTCTTCCAAGAAACCCTCGGCTGTTGACCCGGCCACTTTTTCCACTGAGCGTACGAGATTAGACCACCGTCCAGCAACGAGTGGAAAAGTCTCCCTCTCACACACACACACACACACACACACACACACACACACGACTCTCTCTCTCATTTACTCTGACACACACACACACACACATCTTCTCTCTCTCTCTTACTCAAACATACACACACACACACGTAGAGTCTCTCTCCCTATCTCTGCCACAAACATGCACGCCCCTCATCGCTCTCTGTCTCACGCTCATGCACACAACATCTTTCTCGCTTACACACACACACCAGCAAACACACACACACACACACACACACACACGCGCAAACAATGTCTCGCTATCTCTTTCCAGCACACACACATACACACACACACACAACATTTATCTATTTTTCTTTCACACACAGAGACACACACGCCCTCACACGCATGCCTAGCACTTAAATGATTAAAAGGTTCGCTGTCCCTTTTTTGACCTCTGACCTGCTTTTTCTTGCCGAGTCACTGCGGCACGAGCTCCAGTGTAAAGCAGGGGAGTCGAGAGAAAACCCGGTCCCCTGACACCTGGCGTGTCGCGTCCGCTCTCTGAAGCGCACTCTAAACGTGGAGGGGCCGTTTCAAAAGATGACGGACGAGGCGCCGTACCTACAGAGTCGCGTGACGGTCGCCTGTTGCTTTCCCCGTCTCTGGAGATCATTCGACAGCCACGGACGACCGGAAACGCGTCGCCGTCGGTGGGAGTGGGGTGTTTGGATGATTTGGGTCGGTTCCAGTCGGACCCGGTGGTCCGAGACGGCCGGGGTGCAGGGGGAGGGGCTCTGTCGTAGGGCCCGACGTAGGGCTCCACGCGACCGGCCGAGGCGGGGGTGGGCGGACTTGACCTTTGTGTGGTCTTTAAAACTCCCCTCCCACAAGACATGGCCCTCCATTTAGACATGAACCGAGTGAACCCAGCCTGTGTATATGACCGTGTGTGTGTGTGTGTGTGTGTGTGTGTGTGTGTGTGTGTGTGTCTGTGTGTGTGCGCGCGTGCGTGCCTGCGTGCGTGTGTGTGTGTGCCCGAGCGAGCACACCATTTCGCTGTGCACTCAAGCATGTGCTGGCGAATGCACACTCCTGTTTGTGTGTGTGTGTGTGTGTGTGTGTGCGTGTGTGTGTGTGTGTATGTGCATGTATGTGTGCCTGTGTGGGTCCTTGTGTGATTGATTGTGGGTGTGTGTGTGCATAGTGTGTATGTCTGTTTATTATTCTCTCTGTTTGTCTCTCACTCTCTTTCTCTCTCTCTCTCTCTCTCTCTCTCTCTCTCTCTCTCTCTCTATACCCTCTCTATTTCTCTCTCTCGCTCTCTCTCTCTCTCTGTATGTCCCTCTATCCCCCCTCTCTCTCTATCTTTCTGAATGTCCCTCTATCGCCCCTCCCCCTCCTCTCTCCAACCCTCCCTCCCTCTCTCTCCCTCCCTCTGTCCTCCTGCGTTCTTGGAGCCGGTTCTGATGTGTTGCCGCCCAAGGACAGCCGTGAGAGGACAGACAGGAGCGGGCCGGACAGCTCGCTCCTGACAGATGTGAGCGCCGCGCCGAGCTCCGCGGCTTCTCTCTCACTGCCAGCGCTGGCTGGGCACCGGGCACACTCCACTGGGCTGCCATGTGGGGCCCGCCTGGCACCGGACCCACCCCACCCCCCCTACAGCCCACCCCCACACCACGAACCCAACCCTCCCTCCTTCCCCTGGACGTTTTTTCTGAGACGTCAGTTTTATTGGTTTTATTTATCTTGCCATCAGCCTTCTATCTGTACCCCCCCCACCCCCCGCCCCCCCACCCCGCCCCCCCCCCCCCCGCCCTCCCTCTACTCATCCCTCTCTTTCTCCCGATCACCCTCTGGCTCACTCCCTCCCTCTCCCCATCTCTCTCTTTCTCCCTATCTCTCTCTCCTACTCTTTCTCTCCCTCTCTCTCCTACTCTCTCCTGCTCTTCCTCTCTCCCACTCTCTCCCCCTCTCCTACCCTCTCTCCCTCTCTCTCTCCTGCTCTCTCTCCCCCCCCCCCTCCTTTCTCCGCGTTGCCATGGCACGTGTGATTCCAGGCCGAGGCACGCGGGCCCCGGGTTATCTCCGGCGGTGGTGGAGGCGCGGTGCCCTTGTAGCTCTGTGTAGCCGCGGCCCTGTGGCGGAGCGCCGACCGCTTATTGATAAGGGGCTAATGTCTCCCGATAGCCGCCGCTGCGCTTTCAAGTCCCGGAGGGAACGCAGGGGCGGGGGCCCCCGTCCCTTTCATGGTTGTTTTCCCAGAGCCAAGGACAGACGAGGCTCCTCTGGATCAGCGCGCCCGGCCCCGTTGGCTAATCAGTAATGGGCGACGTGCTGGGCCCAGCGGGCCTGTGGTGGAGCCGGGGCGACTGTCTGTCCACGCGGCGCTCTCTCGCTGTCTCTCTCTCTCTCTCTCTCTCTCTCTCTCTCTCCTCTCTCTCTGTCTCTCTCTCTCTCTCTCTCTCTCTCTCTCTCTCTCTCTCTCTCTCTCTCTCTCTCTCTCTCTCTCTCTGTATGTCTGAATGTCTCTCTCTCTCTGTCTCCGTCTCCTTCTCTTTATGTCTGTCTATCCATATGTCAGTCTGTCTCTCTCTCTCTCTGTCTCTGTCTCCCTCTCTCTGCATGTCTGTCTATCTGTTTGCCTGTCTATCTCGGTCTCTGTCTCTCTCTACTCTCTCTCAGCTGTCTCTGTCAATGTCTCTCTCTCTCTCTCTCTCTCTCTCTCAGCTGTCTCTGTCAATGTCTCTCTCTCTACTCTCTCTCAGCTGTCTCTGTCAATGTCTCTCTCTCTACTCTCTCTCAGCTGTCTCTGTCAATGTCTCTCTCTCTACTCTCTCTCAGCTGTCTCTGTCAATGTCTCTCTCTCTACTCTCTCTCAGCTGTCTCTGTCAATGTCTCTCTCTCTCTCTCTCTCGCTCTCTCTCTCTCTCTCTCTCTCTCTCTCTCTCTCTCTCTCTCTCTCTCTCTCTCTCTCTCTGTCTCTCTCTCTCTCTCTCTCTTTCTCTTCGTTTTCTCCTCTTTTCACCGGGTTGTTTTGTCTGGTTGTCTATCCTGTCAGGCAAGAAGTGGTGTTGTCATAGCGGCGCTGTGGGGGAGAGGCTTCTTTTCTTTCTTTCTTTCTTTCTTTCTTTCTTTCTTTCTTTCTTTCTTTCTTTCGTCCTGCCTGCCTACTCCTTTTATTTTATTTTTTTCTGCTGCCTCTCTCTGCCACCTGCCCTCCCTCCCTCCCTCTTTCTCTTTCTCTTCCAGCTTCCCACCCACCGACTACTCACCCTGTCTTCCTTCACCCCCCTCTCCTCTCATCACTTCGTCTTGGAGATGGACGAGCAGCTTTTCTCTGGCCCGTGTCTGTGGACTGTGGGGTGGGGGTGGAGGTGAGGTAGAGGGGGGGCCAAACAGGGGCCTGGATCGCGGGGGCCACCAGCACATGGCTCTGTGTCATAACATTAGTACCACTCTGTGAACTTATTTAGCGCGCGCCAAAGTCTACTGATTTGGTGACAGGGAGGCAACAAAAGGAGGACGCATCTGAGGAGCGTCCTCACTGGTCTCTCTCTCCCTCTCTGTCTGTCTGTCTCGCTGTCTTCTTTTCTCTCTGTTGCTTTCTCGCTTTCCCTGTCTGTCTCTCTCCATCCTTTTGTTTTCAGGACCTTAGTTAAAGCCAATCTATGTACACCTTTAACAGTTATCTGGTAGTATTGTTATTGTTTCATAAACGTGGCAAAATCTGCGTAGAGTCTTTTAAACGTCTAGGTCCTCTCACACCATTTCCCTGATCGGTGCTATCGGTTCTCTCCGGCACTGTTTCAGGCAAAACAACCTAGCTGTAAAAATCTCACATTCAAACAAACGGTTTCCTGTTGAGACGCGTCGTTCACGAGTTGCAGGGAAGCGCTCATGTAGATGTATGTCATATCGACCTGGTGACCCCGCGCTGACCTTCACCGCACCGCCCGCTGTCCGATAATGGACAACCAGACACATGATACGCTGCTGTTTAGCTAAGGCTTATATAAGCTCGTGTTGGACACTGGCGACAACGGTGGCAAGTGTAGGTGGGTGGGTGTGTGTGTGTGTGTGTGTGTGTGTGTGTGTGTGCGTGCGTGTGCGTGTGCGTGTGCGTTAGCATGTGAGAAGAGACAGTTCTATCGGAAAAGACTTGGTGTTTTTGTGCCTTTTTTCCCCCCATACACCTGTGGCATACCATCTCTCTCGCTCTCTCTCTCTCTCTGTGTCTGTCTCAATGTCTCTCACCCACCTGTCGATTCCCTCCCGCCGTGTGAATGAGGTCAGAGTGGAGCTCTGTGTGTTTGTACTCTCCGACAGAGGCAAACAGCAAGTCAGCAGGGCTCAGAGCAACGGGGCTGCCCTACCAGATGACGCTGCCGGTCGAAGTGAACGGGCACTTGATAGTAGACCACTGTGTCCGTTGCAGAGCTGGATGTGTGCGTGTGTGTGTGTGTGTGTGTGTGTACGTGTGCGTGTGCGTGTGCCCGAGAGAACACCCCATTTTTCTGTGCACGCAAGCATGTGCCTGCAAACGCTCCCGTGTGTGTGTGTGCGTGTGTGTGTGTGTGTGTGTGTGTGTGTGTGTGTGTTTCACATAAAGATCCATAATTCATTGTTTCTATTTTCAACTTCTGCGGTGACATTTCACTCCTATACACTGCTCCAGGAAACTCCGGAGGGGGCACGCTCTCTGGGCATTCACTGGTGTCCAAGGAATTCTGCCTCGCTGTGTCGGCCTTCCTGCCTCCCTGCCCGACAAGTCACATTCCTGAATAATGAATGTCAATTCCGTTTCTCAATATCTCTCAAAATTCAGAACGCTCGCCCTTTCCCCATCCGCTGGGTTGTCCGTGATTGAAAACATCCCCCGCTCCCGAGGCCAGTAATCCATAGCTCCCTTGCGCTTCCCTGTCCTTCCCAGTGAGTGCACACCGGGAACGTCGCTCCCCTCCGAATCCGTGTTTCGTTCCGAACGCCTGTATTCGTTTTACCTCAGGAGTGAGCTGATCCCTTTAACAACCTCACTGAGCGAGTTGGTGGAGACAGTGAGGACTTAATACGTGTCTCCCTTTCCCTTCCATTCCTTCTACTTCCGATACGTTTTGGATGTGTTGTTGTGTCGACGTACTGCCTGGAATATTGTTTCGGTCCGATAGCTGACGCCTTGACCGGAGTTAAAGGGAAAACGGTTACGTTAACCGCCGTGAACGTCTGAAGAAGGGTTACACTCTGATTTAAAGGCACGACGACGCTTCTGACGATACACCACGGCCACCTAACGTTCACGCTAAAGTGTGCAAACTGGGTAAATGCAGTCGTAACGATGGTGTGTACAATTGAATCATTCATTCAGATGACTCTGTAGATAAAAAGCCCTAACGCTGATAGTTACGCAGATCAGAGGAAGGCGTTCTAACGTTGTGTTCCAATCCCGCTGGTGTCACCATGCCAACCAGGGACTAGCTATGAACAATTCCACTGGTGGGACCGTACTTGCGAAAGGGTTAAACAAATTTGACATGTGTTACGCCATAAAAAATAAAAAAAAACCCGTTGAATGTTTTTCATCAACTCAAACGTTGCTGTTTGAATCGTTATGTTATGGTTTGGTTTCACCGTCTCGTCAAAGCCGGTGCCCTCCGGGAAAAAACAAATGACCTCCACGTCTATGCTGCCTACCGGCAACGCGCCGCGGAACAACGACAACGTAGTATCTCCCAAACGCTTTGTGTCACCCGGGCGACGAGCTTATCAGAGAACCGTGGCCTCTGACCCTAAGAGCAGACCCTAAGGCAGCTTGGTAAGATGTGTGTGTGGGTAGGAACTTACGATGAAAGAGGTTCGTTTCCGATTTTCTTAGAGTAGTCAATACGGGAACAGACACCAATGATGGAATACGTGAGGATTAACAAAGCAGGCTGCAAATATAAAAAAACTAATATTAGGAACGCTTCTCCGTAAGAACCTGCGTCGGGAAAAAATTGGTGCGCTTTTGACGCAACTTTTCCTAGTGACGAAAATATCGCTCGTTGTCATTGCAAAACAACAAGCATGGATAGTATAAGGAATATCCACATTCCACCCGCTGTGTTTGGAGATTTGACTATCGACTGCTCAGAAGCAAGGGGCATGTCGTTTTATTGGTATTGAACAGTCTACAAAGGGAATGAGGACTCATGCGAATGCATCTGGATAAGCTTGTACACACACAAACAGGAAGTGCATGGTGGAAGGAAGGGAATGACCTCACAGCGGGGGAGCATGTTATCTCTTCTCCTCTGAGGTCGTCTATCACCTAGTGACACACACCACTGACCCAGCAGATGAAGGGAGTGGAGGGCGGCCATGTTGGCTAATCAGAGAGACGACACAGGGATCACTGGGGCCCGGAACCCACTTTTACTTTCCACCGTGTGTGTGTGTGTGTGTGTGTGTGTGTGTGTGTGTGTGTGTGTGTGTGTGTGTGTGTGTGTGTGTTTCATCAGTGGTCTTTATTCTAGTTAAATCGATCAAATAGAACATGGTGAAGGATTTGGATGAAGTGAATTGTCGTTTAGATCCTTGGAGATCAAGGCAACGACGTTGGCTTATGAAAGTATGTTCTGTTAATCATTGAGTTGATGTGAATGTCTTTTAATGATTGAATCAGAAGAGACATTTGACTTCACTTGATCTGGTCACCTTGGTTACTGAAAAGCCCCGAAAAGACGTTTCACACAAGCACACGCACATGCAGATGCTAAATGTGGTTTCAGTAGCAAAATGTGCAATTTTGCTGATTTATGACAAAAATAAACGGATATATAGCCATAGATATATATTTATGTATGTTGCTACATTGTATCCTAAGTATAAAGATGGAAGTGTCACATTTAGTCCACAGTGACTGTTTTCATGAACAGTAGTTCAACAGTAGTTGACTTTATTAAAAATGGGGATAGTTGATCTCTTACTGTGTGTTGGCGTGGTTGATTAAGCACACTTTTTTTGTTGTGTTTTCTGTTGATACTGTTGCAGCAGTTGAACAACCTAATTCATACACTGAGCTGGCCGGAAACAAAAAAACAGTAACACGTTGAGACCGCTGCGTGTGCTTGTGTGGATACAGTAGACGTGTGTGTGTCGGTGCAAACGTGTCTGCGCTTACTGTATGTGTTACATGTGTGTGTGTGTGTGTGTGTGTGTGTGTGTGTGTGTGTGTGTGTGTTTGTGTGCGCCCACCGAGGCTCCACTCCTCCCGGTTCTTAGCGGGATTCAGAGGGGAACCCCCTAGTCCCTCTCATCGGACCCCCCCCCCCCCTCTACCTGCCCCTCCAGACACTGGCTGACTTGTTCCCCTTTTGTTTGGACTACAACCCCCGGTGCCGGTAGCTAGAGGAAGCCCGTGGCGGAGGTGAGGGAATGGGGCCCGATGTTAGGCAGACATAAGGAGGGAACTGGGAGTAATGTGGAGACGACCTCGCCTACCATAGCGTCCATTGCGCAGCTAAATAAAGGCTCGGGTCTTTTATTCCTCCAGGAGTTAGACGTTTATAACATCGGTCCTTTCCAATGTCTTTGCCAGTTAGAGGACGCTGTGGTTGTTAGAAAGTGCTACGTGGACTGGATTGTATCCCAGACCCGGTTAGGCCTTGGTTGGCATGGCGGTGAAAGCTTGACTGCTGGGGGTCCTTTTGGAAGCGGTCGCGATGGTCGCATAGCCAATCAGATACCTCACCTCAGGGAATGTTCCAGGAACGTCCCAGTAAAACAGAGGGAAAACGAGAGAGAGAGAGAGAGAGGAAACGAGAGAGAAAGTCGGCGGTAGGGAGGGAGGAAAACACAACCACAATCCAACAAAGAGAGAGAAAAAACTTTGTGAAAAACTGAGGCAAAGATGTATAAGAGAGAGAGAGAGAGAGAGAGAGAGAGAAAATTGACGTAACAGAGAAGGAGCGACGGAAAGAACGAGAAGAAGGCCGGAGAGGGGGACGAAAAGAGGGGGAGACGTGTTTTGGAGGGGGGGAAGATATCCTGTGTGTGGGGATGGATGGGAACGCTGCGGTCTCGGCGAGGCAGGGAGGAGGAAGCCCGACCAGACACAGACGCGGGGAGGACACCCGATAGGACCCCCCCCCCCCCCCCGCGGTGTCACCCCATCTCTCCCTACCTGCTCCCACTAATATTTGCCGAGGCCTACAGACACAGCTTTCCCAAGACCTCCCGAGTTCAGGGACAACATGGGAAATCATCTGTGATAACACGGGTCTGGACGGGGACAGATGACTGTGCTGTGATCGTGTAGAGAACAGACCACTCAGATCAGTGTGCAGCCATGTTCAGCAATTGCACGCAGTTAAAAAGGGTTCTCTAAATATAACTGTGCTGTTGTGTTTCGTGGCAGGGGGACGTGAGCTATTGACTCAACTCAGGGAAGATGGCGATGGGGATGAACTTCAGTAGATAGTAGATCTTTTGTTTCCATATGCGATACGCTGCCGTGTGCGATATGCTGCCGGCAGAGAAACAATTCCGTGTACAGTAAATATAGTCCAGGTTGGTCAACACAGGTTAGCCATTAGCTGTGGGTTAGCTACGCCTGTGTTGTTAAAAACAGCAAAGTCTTCCTCGCAGGCTGCCGCGTTCAATTCTGTCAGCGCCCTGGGGACTTTCTTCTTCGGGTTTCTTGTTGTTTTTGATTTCGTTAAGGCAACGTCTTTTCCGGTTTCTAGAGCTTTACGCGCACGCTGACTGGCTGGCTGGTTTGTTGAGTGGCGTGGGCGTTCCACCGCACACGGCAGGGTGTGAAGGTCAGCTAGTGGAGATAATACCCACTAGGGCTTCCGTCTACTACTTCTGTCACAGGGATTAGATTAGCTCTGCACCATCACTTTTGTCGGGCCTGGCCAGAGATATCAGCCCTGGTAGAGCACAGCTGCTCTCAAAGGGAAAGGGAGCTACGTGGATTTTAGCTTAGCGGCTAACTGCTGGTGCTAAGCTTTGTAAAACTTTGTTAGTGGTAATAGACCAGTTTACTTCAATTATTTTCTTTGCTAAGCTTTTTGTGTCTGTTGTTCAACTATCAGTGTCTTGGTTACACTGTTTGTTTCTTTATAGAGTCAAGGTTTCTACCACTATTATGTAAACAATTCGAAGATGGACGCCATTGCATTTGTGTATGGAGCACATGGTTGTTCCACAGAAATGTGTAGCTGAATTTATGAGTGGAAACGTACAGAATTAAATAGTTATTAAGCTGTGGGTAGGTACGGTTCGTAATACTTCAACAAAAAACTAAAAAATAAAAACATAAAATTAATCAATCAAAAGTTTCTAGAATTCTAGAAAATCTTTATTGTTAAATATAAAAGATCAGCTCAATTAACCTTGGGTTTTGACAGTTTTCTTTTATCGTGTTTCTTCAGAAAAACTGTTGATTTGCTTTATATTAATAAACTTTGGAAGGGAAGCTGCTACCAATTTTTGCTTTATAAAATATTCAATACAATAAGCATTTTACATATACATGGTTTGAATGATTGGTTTGTATAATTTGTATTATATTTTTTTTTAGTCTGTGAATTGGCCCTGAAACAGAAAATGTATCATAGCATAATTTCCCTTAAACGTTCTGAATGCATGAAGAAATATTTTTCATATATATGAAGTGGAGGTCTAATTATGCGGTATTGTTGCACAAAACAACCTATGGCTTTGCATATGTACTGTACTATTAATTTGAGAAGGTAACCACATTTTTTATTATAGACATGGAGATATATAGTATAGTTAGTTTGTTACAACTACATAGTGGTGATCTTTAAACATTGTCACACTGATTACTTGAGACGTGCATGTGACGTATTTTGTTTTCCTCAAATTTGATCATTCTTTATAAACTAATCCGTGAATCTGAAAACAACATTTGTAATATTGAATGTAATCTGTAATAACATACATTTTAAAAGTAATCAGGGCAGACTACAAGTATGTGCTTGTAGTAGTTTTATTTAGGTATAACAGAGTTTTCTACTATTGCTATATACTATTACTATATACATTTACTATTTTACTATAAAGTAATTTATGTCTACCCAACACTGCCTATAAAAAAACTTATGAACCAACCGTACAAACTAAAAAGAAAAGGTTTGTTTTGTTCGGACAGAACTAGAATTCAGATCTGCAACCCAAAGGTTTTGATTACAAAATATTTTAACTAGTAATACTTTTTAAAACAGTGAAATTTAAGTAATTGTATTTTAGTTAGATCTAAGATCTTCAAGAATTATAGGCTCTCTCTCTCTCTCTCTCTCTCTCTCTCTCTCTCTCTCTCTGTTCTGTTTTGGTGACACCTTTTACCACTGTGGTTTTGTTCCGCAGCATTTTGCACAAACACATGCACACACACACACACACACACACACACACACACACACAAACGCACACAAATAAATATTCACCTGCACGATTGCATGCGCACGCACAGAGGCAAATACAGCTGTTATCCACTTAACTGTTGCAGACAAGTTGGATTTCATACATTCATATAGTATAATTCACTAATCTTGATTACACACAACTCAGTTATTTCCGTGCATGACTTGTGTGTTTGCACTTGTGTGCTTTTGTCAAAGTTTGTGTGTGTCTGTGCATGTGCATGCTTGCGTGCACGTGTGCGTGCGTGCGTGCGTGCGTGCGTGCGTGCTCATGTGAGCTCTTGCTGCTGCACCGGCGCCCGTCCACCAGCCTGTCCGTAGAGGGCGCTGTTCAGAGGAAAACACATTACGAGAACTCACACACACACACACACACACACACACACATACACACACAGGGGCACACATGTACACGCGCACAGCAATGAGACGGAGATTTAGAGAGACAGACCAAACACACCTCGGCTCTCATAGAGCGGCAGGCACGGCTCAAACCGACCACAGACGAGATGAGACGAGTCCAATCCATGTGCCTTGTCATGATGCAGAGATCCTCCAATCACACGCCGTCCCTGGCTTATCTGACGACACGAGATCACCGTCGATCTGTCCGGAAGTTGCTAATCTGTTGCCTCGACACCGCAGCTTTCTAGCACCTGCAGTTCGCTGAGTCATACGAGGAGCAGCGACTCGGCTGTCGTGCTCCTCAGTACAGCTTCCCTCCCCCGCCCCCCGTTGTATTTAAAAGAAATGTCGGTACTGCTTTCACAGAAGATGTCCCTCTTCCGGTCAGCGCGGTGTCTGGTTGGAGGGATCGCTGCCGAGCCGCTTGCCCCCGGGTGTGTGTGTGTGTGTGTGTGGGGGGGGGGGGGGGTACTCGTGTGAAACAAACAAGTTGGCTTCTGTTAATCAGTCATCCTGCTTGGCCCCGCCCACCTCCCTTTCATGTGCAGGCCATTGATTGCCTCACGAGCGGCGGCGGTGCCACAGATTCCACAGAATCCTTCCATCATTCCGGACACATGGAAATTATCAACCAATCACATGGGAATCACTCGGCCCCTTCTGTCATGTGACTTTTTTTTCTTTTTCTTTTTTTTTCTTCTTCATGGCAACTGTTAAAATTTAGTCAGGTCTCGAAATTCTTCCCAGGGACATTTCAGTCTGCCTCACTTTGTGCCTTTTTCTTATTTTTGACAAAATCCATTCGAGTAAAGGCCGAAGTAGAAACGGCCAACCGGAATGTTCGGAGTCACCAGGAGGTGACGTCGGAATTAGCTCCAATCAGGAAACCCTTCAGGGAATGCTGTTTGTTGTTTCCTTGTTGTTGCCGCTGTGACCAATGAGCGCGTCTCCTTTTGGCATGACCAAGAGAGACCTCAAACCCTCGATCGTAACGACGTTAGAACGTCTCCCGACAGAACAGCTCTCCTCTGTTCCAAAAGCGGCCTCCTTTCCGAAACGGGAACAGATCCTCGCCGCCGTCAGCTGATTCGTGCCATTTTGTTAGGCGTCACTTCCCCCTTCTCTGGCGTGAACTTCCTCCTTCAGCAGTGGGAAAGCATGAATGAGATGACGTGGGCCAGCCTCCAGACTCATTCATCTCGCCGTCTCGCCTTCGGTGGAGTTGGACTCTCGATGGCCTACGCGTCTGAAACGCACACACACACCGCGAGCTCCGTAAGACACACGCATCGACTTCATATCTGAATGATCCCCCACCGTGCTCCCGCTCTCTCTCTCTCTCTCTCTCTCTCTCTCTCTCTCTCTCTCTCTCTCTCTCTCTCTCTCTCTCTCGCTCTCTCTCTCTCTCTCTCTCTCTCTATTTCTTTCTCTCTCTCTCACACACACACACACACACACTCTGTCCCTGTTTAAAGTGTAGGTAAGGATCACCGGTTCACGTAGTTCAGTCACATAACTTTGGCATTATCTCGTGAACTCTACTGGAACTGTTTTCTGGACTGGTTCTAGACTTAGCCCTTTGGCTGTGTCAAAAAAACAAAAAAAAAAAAAAAAAAAAAAAAAAATTTAATATTTACTCTGCCACTATTCACTATTCACGCTAACCTCTGATAAACTTAAAACGCTCAAATCGTTTCAGGTTCACTTGTTTCGCGGAAAAAAAACAAACTCTTAATTGCACAGTGGCCGCACATATTTGTACGTTTTAAATACTGTCTATGAATAAAGAAAACGTTTAAAAACATATTTTATCATTATCAGTAGTAGTAGTAGTAGCATTGGTCATAGTATCATTAGCAGTAGCAGTTATTAATATTGACCATCCTTTGGAATGTTTCTGGGGACGTTGGAGCAGGTGCCAGCCTCCAAGGAGCTCCTTAAGCTGATTTGCAGGGACAGCTGCTGAGGCTGCAGTTTGCCTCCTGTCACCATCTCTTTCCACACCCTGTGGGCAAAATTGTGTTTTGGTTTTCAGATATCAATCGCTGTGTTTTTGTGTGTGTGTGTGTTGTGTGTTTGCTAGCATGTTTTATTGTGTGTCAGTGTGTGTGTGTGTGTGTGTGTGTGTGTGTGTGTCTTAGCGTGTATGCATAGACATGTGCGTTATGCCTGTGTGAGTGTGTGCTGCATGCTGGCCAGTATGTGTGTGTGTGTGTGTGTGTGTGTGTGTGTGTGTGTGTGTGTGTGTGTGTGTGTGTGTGTTTGTTTGTTAGAGAGGTCACAGAGCACGGTAGGGGGCGGGGGGGGGGGGGGGGGGGGGGTTCAAAGTTATGAATGACGCACAGCTGCACTGTCCCATGATTGGATGACGGGTGAAATTATTGAAATAAACTGTGTGTGATGCAATGTTTGCCCTGTTGGCGCTCCATTCGCGACCCCCCCGCCGCCCCCCGCAATAGTCACATATGGCCTGAGAGCAGACACACACACACACACACACACACACACAGAGAGAGAGTGTTGACGTAATGTATGTAAATATTTAAAACAGCACAGTTTTACTGGTTTATGCTGGAATTCCTGGCAAATATGCTGTAGGGGGTTGTGGTATATTTCACGGCATTCACACAGAGAGGGAGCGAGAAAAAGAAAGAGAGATGGACAGAGGGAAGGGAGTCACACGGAATAAGAGAAACAGAGTGAGCGCGAGAGGAAGTGGAAAGAGAGAGATGAAGACAGATAATAAATCCACTACCCCCCCACCCCACCCCCCCACACACACACACACACACACACACACACACACACACACACACTGACTAGATGGACCTTGACTACAGCCTCACAGATTCCGCTGTGTCATGGTTCTCTGGCTGATGAATGACCCAGGCGGATCATGACTTGGCCTTTTGAAGGGAGGGGAGGAGACGGGGAGGGAGAGAGTTGTCGGGAGGCAAAGCTGAACGGTCCGAGCGCCTGATGGGACGCGTGGACCGGGTGCTTCTAGAGCAACCATACGTGCACGATCACTATTTCAGATTCCCAAAACCTCTAAGGAGCTGGTAGGAGGACCGCAGCCTGTTTGAACCCTGCCTCCCCCATCCCTCTGTGTGCGTGCGTGCGTGCGTGTGTGTGTGTCAGTCAGCCACTTGCAGTTCCTGTGTGGGCCGCTCCTGGCCCACAGTGCGTTGGTTTATCTCTTGTATTATGTCCCTAGCACACGGAGTGGGGGGGGAGGCCACAAGCAGCCCTTTGTGGCCTCGAGGTGCTTGGGTCCGCTCCAGGCCCGAGCGTGCAGCTGTTTACCACTGTTGGACACTTCCGCAAGCTACCCTGTGGATGTGTGTGTCTGTGTGTCTGTGTGTGCGTGTGTCTGTATGTCTGTGTGCGTGTGTGTGTGTGTGTGTGTGTGTGTGTGTGTGTGTGTGTGTGTGTGTGTGTGTGTGTGTGTGTGTGTGTGCGTGCGTGTGTGTGTGTGCGTGCATACTAGTTGTGCCCCAGACATCTCCGGACCAACGTTGGGGGTCCGCGAGGGGAGCACAGGAAGAAGGAGGAAACGATTAAAGAAGGGGCTAAAGAAAACAAAAAACATCAGAGCGAAGTCCCCCCCCCCCCCCAGAGGGGAGAGACTGACGATAACTCACCGAATCTATAAGCACAGGCAGAGACGACAAAGCCAAGACGCTAACGCTGGTGGTAGGCTGGCTGTGGCCACGTGACAGTGGTAAGCCCGCTCAGCAGTTCACTCGGGCCTGCACGTGTGTTCTCCGCGTTCCTACCTCTGGAGCGAAACCAGTCCCTCGACGTCGCCTCCCTCTGGCTAGTGACTGACAGATAGGTCAGGGGGGAAAAGCTTGTCAGAATGTGTTTGTTTTGTGTGTGTGTGTGTGTGTGTGTGTGTGTGTGTGTGTGTTGGGTCCGGGCTCCTGTGTGGCCGAGCTTGAGAAATCCAGCATGTTCAGTTTGGAGCCGCCCCATTACACTTCTAGAGACAGGAATCCCCCCTCTCTCTCTCTCTCCTTATTCCTCTCCCTATTTTTCTCTTTCTCCACCTGAACCGTGGTGACACCACCTCCCGTCACGGCGGAGGTCCACTTCACCGCTCTGTAACACCGCCGCTGTGTCTGTGTGTGCGCGTGTGTGTGTGTGTGTGTGCGTGTGCGTGTGCGTGTGCGTGTGTGTGTGTGTGTGAGAAAGAGAGAGAGACACTAAGTACTCTTAAAAGGCGGCGTCGGCGAGGCCGACACGAAGCCACGTGCTGGGCCTGGATTTAAGCGAGGAGACATCAAGAATGTGACTCCAAGACTTGGCTCGTAGTTACCGGCTCAGACACATGGAAAGAGAACGAGCTAGAGAGACATTAAGGTAGAGTCAGAGAGAGAGAGAGACCTTGAGAGAGCGAGAGGGAGAAAGGCTGTGACAAATAAAAAGATCTGGGGAGAGCAAGAGTGAGAGACAAAGAGAGAGAGAGAGAGAGAGAGAGAGAGAGAGAGAGAGAGAGAGAGAGAGAGAGAGAGAGAGAGAGAGAGAGAGAGAGTGAGAGACAAAGAGAGAGAGAGAGAGAGAGAGAGAGAGAGTGAAAGAGAGAGACAGTGAGAGCTCCTATAATCTTATAATAGTCGTGACCTGACAGAAAGCCTTAGTAATTGACCCTGAGGGGATTCACTTGTATTTAGTTTTGTTTACCTGAGTGAACGTCTATGTGTTGTGCTACTAGCCTGTGTGTGTGCGCGTGTTCGTGTGTGTGTGTGTGTGTGTGTGTGTGTGTGTGTGTGTGTGTGTGTGTGTGTGTGTGTGTGTGAGTTCCCACAAGAGCAGAACAAGCACAGACACACACACCCTGTGTATGTCATTATGAATGTCGGGTGATTAAAGGGCTGCCGAACACATGCAGCTCAATAGACAACCGAACTTGCTTTGGGAAACAATCTCCACATTTCATTCATATCGCCGCCTGCACCTGCCTCTTCATGCACAGGCTGGGTTATCCTGCCGCAGGGTTATATTTTAGCTGGGTCGTTAGCAGAGCTACCTTGGACCCCGGGGACTAATTATTACACGGTGGTCACATTTTTTTATTATTGCGCATATTTTCCATGGCTGATGTTGTTCCACACAGTCCCACTCATCTCTGAATGCTTTTGTTGTGATTGTGTGCTTCCACCTAAGAAGCCTAAGTGAAGCCAATGACAGTTTTCCTCCATGTGGACAATACAATTTGTTTTGTTTTCTATTCTTTTCTATTCCATTCTATTTTATTCTCATCAGTAGTCAGGAATACAGATTCTTAAATGTGACTATTGCAATAGTCACAGAGCTGGCAACTCTCACATGTGAGAGCAAATGTCTAATTAAAATCACTGTTTGTGGTCTCCTTGTTTGTCACATACCGTTGAGCCAAGTGGCTAGATTGGTACTGTTAGCTGGGTTAGCCTTGCCACGATCGTTATCAGTTTGTCGGATAAGGAGATAACAGTGACTAAGTTAGCATTGTTAGCTGGGTTAGCATCGTTAGACGTCCCAGAGCGTCCCAGAACCACGTCCCAGAGCGTCCCAGAACCACTTTTGAGCCATCAATCAAACAAAAATACTCCTACACAAATACACACAACATGTTTGTTACCTCGACCGACAAGCAGACAGGTGACACTGAGCAGTGATCACTATTGTTGTCTAGTTGCTGGGTAAGCAGATAAAAGTGGCTAGGTTAGCTGGGTTAGCGCTAGGTTAGCATTGTCAACTGGGTTAGCGTTAGGTTAGCTTAGTTAGCTGGGTTAGCGCTAGGTTAGCATTGTTAGCACGGTATGCAACTTAGAAGTGTGGCCTGCAGAGCTGTCCACACAGGTGTGTCTGTCAGGAGTCAGACTGGTAAACAGAAGTCTACCTGTGGGAGGGCGGGGGGGGGGGGGGGGGGGGGGTCTCTATGCCTCCGCCATCATTTGTTCAATTACAGGTGTTCCTCTCCTTTGCTCCATCTCCCCATTTCATCTTTGGCTCTTTCATCGTCTTCTTTATGTCTTTTCCATTCCAACTTTTCTTCACTTCCCTTTTGTTAGTTGTCTCCCTCTTTCCCATCTTCCCTCTCTTTCACTCTCTTGGACATGTGTCCCGGTTCTCTCCAGTGTCAACGCTAGCTCCCTCACTCCCTCCCTTCCTCCCTCCCTCCCTTCCACCAGGACAAAGGATATAAGAGCCTGTGAAAACAGGAAAGGAATGTGCCCTGTGTCCTCCATGTCCACCTCTGCCTCCCTCTCTCGCTTTCATTACCTCCCTCTCTCTCTCTCTCTCTCTCTCTGCCTTCTTCTCCTCTATACATATTCTATCCAGGGCTGACTTCTTGAAGTGGTTTCTGTTGTTCTCTCTCTTTCACATCCTCTTTATCTTCCATTGTTTCCTTTCTTCGTCCCATTCTTGGCGAGCTGGAACATCTCCATCAATGCCATCCCGCTGCTGTGTGTGTGTGTGTGTGTGTGTGTGTGTGTGTGTGTGTGTGTGTGTTTGTATCCTGACCTGCGGCAAAAAAAAGGTAACATCTGCCTGACAAACACAGACAGAGACAAAGTTAACAGAAGTCTTGAACGGTACTCAAACAAAAGAAAACCAAAGGAGCACAAAGAAAAAGAACAGAAAAAAACGGATCCAGAGAGGGAGAGAGGGGAGGGGAGAGTCTGTTAATCCACCGGTGCGTGCACTCGGTCGGGGCTGAATGGAGCGCTAAACCTCCCCAAGGTGGAGCAGGGAGACCGGAGCAGGTGGGGAGTCCCCCTCTTACTCTGTGTCCCCCGGCCGGTTGTTTGCACAGCCACTGGACCGGGTCACAAATCAAAGGGCCGCTGTCGAGACGGAGAGATTAGGAGCACGGAGCACGGAGCGGCCGCGGCGCCCACACCTGAAGGCTGCGCACGCCGGCATGGCCCACCTGCAGACGTTGTTGCGAACACACACGTAAACAGTCGGCGGCGTTACCAAGTCCTCCTCCTCCGACACACACACACACACGCACGCACACACACACACACGCTAGCAGAGGAATTACACTGACGTTCCCTCTCGTGACACACGAAACACACGCGTCGGTAAACATTCCGTCGTGACGTTCGCGCTCACGCTTGTCTAAACACACACACTCGACACGCGTACATATGGCACGTGCGCATTCGAGTGCGCGTGTGCGCGTGAACCGTCACACGCAAACACACACACCGAAACGCGCACACATCAAAAATAACATTCAAGTCAACCGGATCAAACGCACTGGTCATTACATCCTACTGAAAGATAGAAAGGAGGGATCTGGAGGATGGGGGGCCCAGAGAGGAGGGGCCCGGTCCCCGTCGCTGTAGCTTCCCTCTGTCTCTCTCTCTCTCTCTCTCTCTCTCTCTCTCTCTCTCTCTCTCTCTCTCTCTCTCTGCTCCCTGGATCTCCTGGTGTCCCACACAGCCTGTCCCACA
This sequence comes from Galaxias olidus, assembly GCA_026901105.3. Taxonomy (NCBI): domain Eukaryota; kingdom Metazoa; phylum Chordata; class Actinopteri; order Galaxiiformes; family Galaxiidae; genus Galaxias; species Galaxias olidus. Next base: position 40,305 of record JAPMUY010005617.1, on the reverse strand, counting down.
CAGCCTCTCATCACACACACACACACACACACACACACACACACATACAGACACGGCATGCACGCACACACAGAGACACACACTCCTGCAAAGACACATAGACACTGAGGGAAGGACACACACATTTACACTGAGAGAAAGTGAGGGAAGGAGGAGACGAACAGACCCAGTGTTCTGTGGGAACTTATCATACTTCATACGTGTGCTGTGCAATTCGTACGCACTCCGACTTTTGTAATGGATTGTATGTTGATAGACGGTTGCCTGTGACAGATGGTTAATCTGAGCAAGTGATTTGTTCATGTCTCAGTGTTGCACGTACTAATATATTTTATTCGTTTATGTTTTACAATGGAATGAAAGTGGGCTTTTCGGAATAATTGCGCGCTCTCGGACATAGGCGACTTTTCTGCGTTCGTCAGATGGTAGTCCTTGTAAACCACGGAAGCGAGGGGTGTCCCATCGGACCGGCTGTCAGTCGCCGCGCCGCGAGCCCACTTCCCCCGCCGGCACGGTGGCCCAGCCAGCGGCGCCACGGCGGTGAACGTGGAGAAAGACAGAGCAAAGCCAGCAGAGAGACTGAAGGAATGGTCTCCGCCAAACCGCTCCGCTTCAAAGGCATGGCCGGAGAGAGGGGGAGACGTTTTGGGGAGAGAGAAAGATTCGTCCCAACAATGGGGGAGATACCTGCTCGGGGACCTGTTTCTCTACATGGAAAAAAGGAAAGGAGTGCATGTGTGTCTTGATGACGTCCCTCCCCTACCCCCCCCTTTCTCCCTCCCCTACCCCCCTTTCTCCCTCCCCTACCCCCCTTTCTCCCTACCCTACCCCACCTTTCTTTCCCTTGTCCCGTCTGACCCTCCCTACCTCCTTTTCCTTTCTTCATCCCTCCATCCCTCCCTCCCTCCCTCCCCTGTCCCTTTCATCCCTCTCCTTTCCCTTTTATCCCTCCCCACCCACCTCCTTTTCTCTTTTCCCCCCTCTACCATTGTCCCCACCCATCCCTCCTTTTTTTCTTAAGAACCGCACGCCCACTCCATGCATTCCTTACAGGTGATTCAGACATAGTCTTTACTGCTTTTCACTTGTAGGTGAAACAATGGAGAAGGAGTGGGCAGGTTGGTGTGTGTGTGTGTGGGGGGGGGTTGTTTGTTTTTGGAAATGAAGGTAAGGTGCACCCCCCACAGCGGGCGGGGTGGGGCAGCTGGAGAGACTGCACCTGAAGAGGGGCGGGGTTAGCTGTAAGTCAGCCGGGGGCCTTTGTGGAATAAGCCCCCCCCCCCCCCCCCCTCCTCTCACATGGCGGCGAGTGATCACCGCTCGCACTTCAACGCGCTGACGTTTTTCTTTGTTTGTTTCTTTCTTCCTTTTTGCCGCCTTAGCCGACGCGGCGTCGCCGACGGGAATGGATTTCGGTTTTCATTTCACGCATTTACCGAGCCGAGGGATGCTTCGCACGGCCGGAGCGCCGTCCCGGTCGCGCCGGCGAGGTCCTTTCCCTAAGGAAACGACAACACGCCGCCAAAACTCCCAGTCAGACCGAGCGACGCGACGCCGGTGTCACCCTCGGCGTTGGGCGGCTCTTCGTCGTCGAGCGAGGTTGCCGCCCACACAGGGTTTTTCACACTCAGGATGTTACAGAAACCATGTGTCATCCTTTCACTCATTCGTTTGAATGTGCGATGTGGCCCCACGCCACTGGTTCGGGAAGTCCACGGAACCAACAGACCGAGACGGTTCTGGATTGTGACGCAGTCCAAATGGATGGGCTCGGTGTCTTTGATGCACTTCAGACGAGTGGTGCGTTGCACGTGACTTGACTTGACTCTCAGACACCCAACCTAATTTTCCCTGTATGTGTGTGTGTGTGTGTGTGTGTGTGTGTGTGTTTTTTCCATTGTTGTTTCAGGAAGTCCAACACCTCAGCACAAGGACCTCCGGTGTATCACCTCCTCATCTCCGGTAAGGCTGACCGCTCGCCTCTCCGCCCGCATCGCGCCGACGCGACAAGCCTCCGTTTGTTTGCTCTTACACGTACGCCCGTGTCCTCAGCCAATCCCAACAGAGAGATGGCTGTGTTTGAGGTGACTGATGCCGTGTCCTTAGCCAATCCAAGCAGAGAGATGGCTGTGTTTGAGGTGACTCATGCCGTGTCCTCTGCCAATCCAAGCAGAGAGATGGCTGTGTTTGAGGTGACTCATGCCGTGTCCTCAGCCAATCCAAGCAGAGAGATGGCTGTGTTTGAGGTGACTCATGCCGTGTCCTCAGCCAATCCAAGCAGAGAGATGGCTGTGTTTGAGGTGACTCATGCCGTGTCCTTAGCCAATCCAAGCAGAGAGATGGCTGTGTTTGAGGTGACTCATGCCGTGTCCTCAGCCAATCCAAGCAGAGAGATGGCTGTGTTTGAGGTGACTCATGCCGTGTCCTCAACCAATCCAAGCAGAGAGATGGCTGTGTTTGAGGTGACTTATGCCGTGCCCTCAGCCAATCCGAACAGAGAGATGGCTGTGTTTGAGGTGACTTATGCCGTGTCCTCAGCCAATCCGAACAGAGAGATGGCTGTGTTTGAGGTGACTCACACGGTCGGTGTCAGGGGAGATGAGCTGTGCAGCGTGCTTATTGGGGCGCCCGGCCGTTTGTGGGCCCAGTGGAAATGTAGTCCTTCTTGAAATAGTCGGGTGTCTAGAAGCATCTGATGCAGGTTATACCTGACAGGGACCGATATGTATTTTATGCGTGTGTGTATTTGTTTGTGTGTGTGTGTGTGTGTGTGTGTGTGTGTGTGTGTGTGTGTGTGTGTGTGTGTGTTTGTTTGTGTGTGTGTGTGTGTGTGTGTGTGTGTGTGTGTGTTTTTGTCCGTGTGTGTGTGTGTGTGTGTGTGTGTGTGTGTGTGTGAGTGTGTATGTAATCGTGTGTGGTTGTGGTTGTGTGTTTGCGTGTGTATGTGGCACCGTTGTGTCTTTCCAGTAGTTTGCAGTTCCTCTGCCCCGCCTTGATCTTGAGTTGCTACCCTCGTCACTTTTAACCTGAAGTCACAGTCATCTTGTAGTTCACTTTGACACCGGCCTGTTTGTTTCACAGAGCTTCAGTTATGATTATGAGTGGTGGAAAGTTGGATTCAGTCGCTGTGGTACCGAGGCTTATTTTTCTTCTGAAATGAAACTGCCTGAGCTGGTCACTGTACTAACCCCACAGCATTTGTTTAGTATATGTATATTTATTTATACAGGGGTAACCGACTGAGACCGTGTCTATTTTGCAGCAGTGCCCTGTTTAACAGTCACTTAGAGAGCTAAGCACGCGTCACTGCAGGAGATTTACCAACTTCCAGGGCTGTCTGTCTGTCTGGGTTTACCTAACCAGACCCAGATGAGCCCATTGGTTTAATTTTCACTTCTACGTGTTGGGTACAAACAGACCTCCGTGCTACCGAAATGCTAATGAAACAGCTGGGAGAAATGGGGTTATGATAGGCTTCCGGACACGCTCAGAGCTCCCCAAATCACATCGAGGGTTTTTTTTTTTTTATTTGGTTTGTTAGCTTTTGTTGTCATTCGGTTGCCTTTCTGAGTCTGCACTATGCGTATCACCGGTGTTCACGATTCCATAAATGTGTTATTTACTTTCATTGATATTCTTTGTTTACTTCTTTTCGTTTTTGAAAGCAGTGCAGCAGTATTTTCATGTACATTTTTGAAACACATGAGTAAGTCCATTCTGTGTGGTCTTTTTCTGTGTATTACCTGGATTCTCTTTGATGTATTGCGTTGATAATTTCAAGGAGGCAGACTAAAGGTGAATCTTTAATTAGGAACTAGCCCTGTTTAAGCTAAAGGTCATTAAAAAAATCCATTAGCACCTTGTTGCTGTTGTTTTCACTATCACAAATGATGTGATACCAGTGCATTTCTATCTTCGCTTGTGAAACTTTGTCAACATGGATTCCTGTAAGTCGTCCAATCAGGTAGTTTCCCTATCTGTACAATAATTGTCATAGTCGTTCTCATAAAATGGTTTTACATTTTCCATGCTTTATTTGCAAAAGGTCCCTTTTTCAACTGCGGTGTCGCCTACATTCCACTTTTAAGGGTACTATCAAAGACCCCCTCAAATACCGGAACTTTCCAAGTGTTAAAAAATAATATTGACAATCACCTCTTACACTTGCGGTGTGCGCGAGCGTGGCCTTCTTGTGGCCCTGCACGGGGGGTCATGAGTAGAGCGAGGACGCGATGGTGTTAAGAGTGTTGGATGTTTAGAGTGTTGGCGTTAAATGCGCCGGTGTAGATGAGAGCGTTCCAGTGTTTAGCGGCCGTAGCCAAGGCTACTCGACACTATCTCTGACATATGGTCGTCCGCCCGCTAACAGCAGCAGCAACACTTGTGCTCGGATGGGTTTGGCCCCCAGATTTAGTCCCCTGCAGCTGCATGCACAGCTGACCAGCAGCGACTAAGGACAGAGGTGGAGGGCTTTCGGTCTCTCTCTCCCTCTCTCTCTCTCTCTCTCTCTCACTGTTTCTCTCTATTTTTTTGTTCTCAATCTCTCTCTCTGTTTCTCTCACTTTTTTCCTCTCTTTCTCTCTCGCTAGCTCTTGTTCACGCTCTCTTGCTCTCTGTGTCTTGTAGTTACTCTGAAATAAAGACAGGCCGTTAACACACATGCTTAAACGTAAGGACACACACACACACACACACACACACACACACACACACACACGCGCGCGCGCAAACACAGCAGCCACTCGGGGTTGGCGGGTGCCTTAGCAGGCCTCGCGACGACTTCCTGTCAGCAGTTGTGCGTTTCTTCGCTGCAGACCTCGTTGTGTGCCGTGCCGGTCTTGCTCGTGCCGGTTTGCACTTCTCTCTCCAGCGCCGCGGCGTCGACAGAACGCCGACCCTGACCCGGTTACGTTCCGCTCAGTTCAGATCCGCCCGTGCGAACGACCCCACTTCCCCGCCCATATATGTCTCGGCTGCGACGCAGAGGAAACATCTGCTTCTCTCTGCACTTCTAGGTCTTGCTCCTCTGCACCAGTTCTAGGCGGGCCTCGCCGTGCAGGCCGACCGACCCGCCGGCAGGCAGTGGGGCCGGGCTGGGGGAGGCAGGGAGGGAGGCCCCGGGCGGTTAGGGCTGTGCAGAGGAAGAGGTGCAGCGCGGCTGGCTTGGTGCACACCGGTGGTGAGGCTATGGGGCCAACTGATACCCGCCAGCCTCCTGACACCACTGCTGCTCTCTCTCTCTCTCTCTCTCTCTCTCTCTCTCTCTCTCTCTCTCTCTCTCTCTCTCTCTCTCTCTCTCTCTCTCTCTCTCTCTCTCTCTCTCTCTCTCTCTCTCCTCTCTCTCTCTCTCTCTCTCTCTCGCTCTCTCTCTCTCTCTCTTTCTCTCTCTCTCTCTCTCTCTCTCTCTCTCTCTCTCTCTCTCTCTCTCTCTTTCTCTCTCTCCCCTTGGTGAAGCGAATGTCTCTCTTGTTCTCTAACACACACACACACACACACACACACACACACACACACACACACACACACACACACACACACACACACACACCTTTTGCGACCTGCTCCACCTCGACACCCCAAGTCGTCGTTCTGTCCTTCCCTCTCGCGTGCTCGTCCGTTCACGTCGGCGCATCGGCCTTCTTTTTTTTGGGTGGTGCCTCTCGTGGTTTCTAGAGGGGGGGCTCCCGTAGTACCAGTGGGGTCTTTTGGATGAAACCCCCGGCGTCGACCCGTCAGGAACAGAGAACAATGGCAGAGAGAACGTACGACTGGGGGGCACACACACACACTTTGTTTTGGGGGGCACACACACACTTTGTTTTGGGGGGCACACACACACTTTGTTTTGGGGGGCACACACACACTTTGTTTTGGGGGGCACACACACACACTTTGTTTTGGGGGGCACACACACACACTTTCTTCGTCCGGGCGCACACTGTCATGTTCACTTTAGCTTTTTTTTGCCTTCTTTTTTTTTTTTCTTGAGATATGATCTTGATACCTGGTGAACTTCAGAGCAGCGGAGGGCTTGGTGTTGGTGCGTCTATGTCTTGTCGCGCATGTGAAGAGATACGTCTTCATGCAGACAAGATGGCTTTTTTTCTTCAAGCGTTCGTTTCCTTTGATACGTGATCTACAAGACCCAGTTAGGGCGGGATTATATATATTATATATAGTATCCGTGGGCTGATTAATACATTTTTCCCCAAGGTACCGAGGGACTGGATAGAAGCGGAGCATAGAGGCTGTGACTCTGAGAATCGTCCCCGGGGACCAGCTCCCGATCCTGGGAAGGAGCGGCCCCATGTGCTGGCTGGTTCTCGGATGCATGTTTCAGACCTTCCGATAATGTCGCTCCACATCACAACACACGCACACAAACACACACACACACACACACACACAGACAAACGGAAATAGCCTCGCGTGGGCTTTTCTCCTCTCAGACTCTCAGAAATAATAATAATGAAAAACCACGTCGTCACCCAAAAGGGAAAAGGCTAGGTCTCTCCTTCCCACAGATTGCGGTGGGAAGAATCAATGACTCCCTCCCCCCCATCCCACTTTTCCTCCAGGGAGAGGGGGACAAACGTCTCCCTGGTATTAATAGAGGGGCTGGGATAGGCCCTCCACTCGGACAGAATGAGAACCACTCAGAGGTTGTCAGTGTGTGTGTGTGTGTGTGTGTGTGTGTGTGTGTGTGTGTGTGTGTGTTAGCGTGTATGTGCACGTGTGTGTTGTTTGTGTTCGCGTGTGTATTAATGTGTTAGCGTGTGTTGGAGTGTATGTATTTATATCACCTCCCTCGCCCATGCAAACACCCTGGCCATGCAGAACACACAGACCATCCATCACCCGTTAGCAGTAAAACATGTACGGGGGAGTGCTGTGCAGACTCACGTGTCTTTCACTGCTGTCGGGTCTCTCTTTTTCTTAAAGTTTGAGTCTTTCTAGTTAAACGTCTTGGGAGAAAAACAGGGTGCCGTGATTGGCCCTCCGGGAGCAGCGTGTTGTCCTTTTCCCAGGGGGCCACAGAGTTTCCCTGGCTGCTGAGTCAGAGCGGTGCTGCTGGCACTCTGCCTTTCGATTGGCCGCTTCTGCGCGAGGCCGTGTCCTCCAATCGCTTGCTCTCCAAAATAGAACGCAAGTCAAAACATATCTGGCCGTGTCGAAAACATAATGTGCCGGGGGAGAAATTACAAAAACAATCGTTTCAAATCCGACAGGCTGTTTAGCTTTGTGTTTTAGTGAGAAGTGATTTTATCAAAGTGAAAGTGACCTTTACTATAGGGACTTTTTTTTGGGTGGGGGGGGGGGGGGGGGGTTGTTGGTTTAATTCTCAGCTGGTTTGACAGAATCGCCTCAAATAGGTTCTCCCGAGAAAAAAATTACAAATAAAAAGGGAGACTGTGGGAAAAAAATTGCTCTCGTGGCCGAGAAGCTCTGTGAAACGAAGACGGGAGTCCTGGTTCAGTGGCGGCGGCAGAGTCGCAGCCGGACTGGAGGACAAGGGACAGGAGAGCGCGGAGACCTGTGCGCTGTGGAGGTCTAGGGAGGATGTGGAACATGGGGGGGGGGGGGGAGACACCATTAAAGTCCAGCCCAAGCAGAACCAACCTGTTCATGTTCAAGGTCCGCCAGACCGTGTCTCTTTCCTCTCCGTGAAGACTAAGGTCGGTTCATTCAGAAAAAGGAAACGACAGTCCAAGGCGCTGGGCAAGGCCGCCACTCATCCGTCCATCCGTTCATCCGTCAGATCCGTCCTGCCACCCAGCCAGCCAGCCAGCGCCTCGGCCCAGCCCAGGTCCCTGCAGTGTTTTGGGGGGTCGTTGAGTCGGACATACCAGGGCTGATAGTGGCCGGTCCCAGGGAGAGGGCCAAGCGGTGGAGCCCACCCAGGGCCACGGACCTTCCCCAGGCCCACCTTCTGCGTTCTTATCCCCCCCCCCCCGTCCGTCCCCTAGCCGCGGTGGGCGCTTGATCAAGGGCAGGCCCACTGCCCCCCCGGGGGGACGGAGTTAATGGTAGCCGCCCCGCCGCCATGCCATCCCTTTCAAGCCCCGCCGAGAGAACCCCCGAGTCCAATTTTGAGCCCGACGCTATTTCCTGTAGATAAGGTCCAAACAAGGCCTTTTCACATACGGCTGTTTCATTCTGCTGTGTGTTTTGGGAGGTAAACAGATTGGGGGGGGGGGGGGGGCGGGGGGGGGGTGAATACAGTACGCGGTTATGTTTGTGTAAGGACGTTTGTTTTCCATACTACGTCTGATAATATTGGTTGTGGAACTGGGTTTGGCCACTTGCCATCCTCGAAGGCCATAGATTTGTTATGAGCAGGAACGACAGATAGACTCGATCCCATGACAACTTCGGGCTGCCCACACCCAAGATGGCCGACCCATTGTCAACCCACAGTGTGGTCAGGGGCGACAACGTAACCGACTGTCGCTCATTCTATTCTATTAGCGAATACAAAGCCCTATTTACACTGCATCGATGCATTGTCATACGTTTATTTACAATTGTTTATACTTTACATTCATGCTTTTTCCCCATTCTAAATAGCGTGGGTTTGGCTTTGTTTGACGTGGGACAATTGTCCAGCATCTGATATGGCTAAGCTCCTGCTGTCTCCAGGTCTTTAGTCTCCCTGGCGCTAAGTGGTTTAATCAAGCCCGCTTTTTACCTGATTACTTTAATCAACCAAAACCCCCAAAATGATTTCCAGCTTACTGCATAGATATTTATCTGAGATGTTTCGCGGTAGACTACGTTGGAACGGGGTTTGCTTACTCTACCAAGCTGACTAATGCTAGTTTGTTACTGTAGAAATTCATTTGGTAATTTGAATTACCAAATTCAATAATACAATATTGAATGACGTAATTATATGTTTTATTTGGTTAGTAAGAACTTTTATAGAGGGTGTTAAAGAATACTAAATGCAATGCTTTATTGAATTGGAACCAAAACAAACTAAATATTAATTCAACGCAGAAGGCAATAGATTTGAGAGTCTGGCCATCAAAACGGTCTTTTTGCTTGATCAACTATAGTTTTTATTCCATTTTCTTTCCTGTTCCAATATCTGTGATTAAACACTGTAGGTATCGATCATTCGAGAACGTCGTGCTACATCCCACCATCCGCCGAGGAAATCAAGCGGCAACGCCACATAATAAAACGCGACAGGATATGACATACAAACTCAAATGAATGGTCTTCTTCACTTAGGAAACGCGCGTCATCGCCCAGCGCTGCCAGCTGCGGGTCAACGGGTGCAGGCTTTTCAGAGGGAGACGTCAAACACGCTGAGCCGAAGTCCTCGTCTCTTTATCTCGTTCTCTCGCTCCCCTCATCTCTCGCTCTCTCGCTCTCTCGCTCTCCTTATCGCTCTCATCTCTCTCTCTCATCTCTCTCTCTCTCTCTTTCTCTCGCTCTGTCTCTTTCGCCGTCTCTCTAGCTTTTCTCTCCCCTCTCTTTTTCTCTCCCTAGCTATCTCTTTATCTCTCTCTCTCTATTCTCTCTCTCTCTCTCTCTCTCCCCCTCTCTCTCTCCCTCTCCCTCCATCTCTCTCAGAGTTTAATTGAGAGCAGTGAGGGCCCTGGACAGGAGCATCCGTCCGCGTGCCCCCCTGGCGATCCCAATCCTCCGTGGATCTCACCAGCCAGGGAGACGGGGCGCGTGTGTGTCCTGGTGGCCCTGCTCGGCTCCGCTATCTCCCCCCAGCCCGCCCCAGCCGCCATTAGACAGGAATGAAAGATGCTTCTGAAGATGCTGCACACACACACACACACACACACACACACACACGGAGCGCACACACACCTTGGAATGAGGATGGATGACTTCCTTCTCTCTCACTCTCTCTCTTTCTGTCTCTGTGATCTGTTTGGCGGTGATCGATCACATTTCTCTTTCTGTGCTGGCTGCCGCTGTTCCTTCTTGACTGTCCTCCATCTCTGTGTGGTGGCGTGTTTCCATCGTGTCTTGACGCAACTTTTCCAGTCGCTTTCATCCCTCGTCATAATGTCTTTTTCTCTCTACTTGAGCACTCTTTATTTTTTTTCCTCCCCCCTTTCTCTGTTTCTTTTCCGTCCTCCATTGCTTGGCCCTGGTTGTCAGTGACCCCCCCCCCCCCCCGCCCCCCTCCAAGACACACCCCTCCCTCCCTCCCTCTCTCTCCCAGGCCAGATTCAGCAGCGGGCCCCTCTACAGACACACTGTGTCTGGAGTCCCAGAGTCCCTAGAATGTAAATACTACAGCACTTTCAGCATTACTTCATCGCCGCACCGCTTATTTTTAGTCACAGAACAAGAGCAGGCAACTAAAACAACAACGGAAAGACCAAAAAAAAAACGTTTATATATTTGTACGGAGGGTGTGCCCTCTCTGGAAAAGCTTCTCCGTCGTATCAGCTCGCGGAGCAGGAATAAAAAAAGAGAGGGAGAGGAATTATTAATAAATCAAGCCAAACAATGAGGTTGTAATATAGGAAGTGATGTGTTGTGTTTGTGGACTAAGTTTGACTGGAGCTGGAACGAGGGGGGGGGGGGGCTTTTCCTTCTTCGACATAGGGAAAGAATTCACTCTCTCGTCTCCTTTCTTCACTCTTTCTTTCCCGTCCTTCCGTCTCTCTCACTCTCTTTCGCTCAACAACGCGCCAACACACACACACACACGCGCGCGCGTGTGCACTTTCTGCAAAAGTGTAGGCGACGGAGACGGAACACCACCTTGTTTTGCTCGTCGTTTCCACAGGTGTGACTTACAATGGCGCGCTGGCGGGTCATATAGTTGTGAAACCCGCCTTGCCATTGACGCCGAACGCAGCATACGTGCAAGTGCAGCCTTTTTGCTATGCGCGAGTGTGAGCTTTGAGAAACGTACAGACGGCTTGCGCGCGCGCGTGTGTGTGTGTGTGTGTGTGTGTGTGTGTGTGTGTGTGTGTGTGTGTGTGTGTGTGTGTGTGTGTGTCCTCAAACACACAGACGGCAGTGCGAAACAGCCCTGTGTTCGCTGCCACTGAATGTGATGACTCAGTGAAATTTCCACTGAGGTAAGCTAGCTAGCTGTCACTTTCAAGTGCACAGCAGAGTCACCAGAGGATCTCTCCCTCTGAGTCAGACCCACCGATGAACACACACAATACACACACACACACACGGGTGCACACACACACAATGGAGTCCATTTCCTTAACTGAACGATTGTTTTAATTGGGTGGGCCAATCAGTGATCCATCCTTGTCGCTACAATATGTGTCGGCTCACAAAGAGACACTGTGTGTGTGTGTGTGTGTGTGTGTGTGTGTGTGTGTGTGTGTGTGTGTGTGTGTGTGTGTGTGTGTGTGTGTGTGTGTGTTGCGCAAAGCCACGCACATCCGCTTGCACACAGACCTACACATGCACACACACACACACACACACACACACAGACACACACACTGCACAGTAAGTCCCACACACTATACAGACATACGTTTTCCTGCACTTACCCCGCAAACACACCCGATGCACACATTCTCAGTGCATTTACGCACACGCACACACGCACACACACACACACGCTCCGGCGGTCCCCTGTCCTCAAACAGTGAGCAGCTCCAGTGGAGAGGATCTGCTCCCGCTTAGACACCATGTCACCCCCCCCCCCCCCCCCCCACCTCCTCCTCTCTCCTCCCTCCTCCCCGGGTGACCGCGGGACCTTCCTTCCTTCCCCCTTGATACAGAGAGGCCTGCCTGCTTGTGGAGGGTGTGGGTGAGAGGTGGGGGGGGGGGGGGGGGGGGAGGATGGCCAGTTGTGTCCCCCCTCCACAGACAGACAGACATGAGAACGGGTAGACAGGCAGACAGGAGGATGTGGCTACTGTACAAAGGCAGCAGGGAGGGCCAGCCGGCCGGCCTCGCTCCTCTCTCCAGCAGAAAAGAGGGCCCCTCCGGGGGGCTGACATCATCACGGCCCTCCTCCTCCTCCTCCACAGGAAGTGTGTGGGTGGGTGGGTGGATGTGTGTGTGCCGGGGATAAGAGCCGGGGGAGGGAGGGAGGAAGGGGGTGGGAGGGAGGAGCAGAGAAAGGGAGAGGTGGGGGGGGGGGGGGCGGGGCAGGCAGAAGAGAGGAAGGATAACGGAGAGATGGTCTGTAAAGGCGGCTGACTGAACAGAGAGGTTGTTAAAAATAGAGAGAGAGAGAGAGAGAGAGAGAGAGAGAGAGAGAGAAGAGGAACCCAGTACTATTAAAGACAAGAGATAGATGGAAGCACACGATGGAGAGAGAGAGAGAGGGGGATGAGAGACGGAGAGAGAGCGAGGGAGGCAGAGCGAGGGAGTGAGAGAGGGCCAGAAAGAGAGGGGAGGGGGCCAGAGAGGGAGAGAGAAACAGATGTCACGTCTACAGGTAGACAGAGAGACAGGCAGACAGATAGGTGGGTGGGGAGGTCATTGTTTATGGTGTGGGGCGGCAGGTTAAGGTCTGCCTTAGGCCCCCACAGGAGGCTTTGATCAGGCTCTCCAGCCAGCGAGATTGGGGAGAGTTCCCCGGGTAGTCTCACGCAGCCTTTCCCCTCCATGCCCAGCCACCCCTGGGCCAGAATCTAATAAAGCAATGGAAGTAATAAAGTGAATTAGGGCTCGAGCCGAATTTGACTCACAAGAGCCTTTTATACTGTGTATCGCACTGAAATATGGGGGCCTCTCTCGCTCTCAGTGTGTGTGTGTGTGTGTGTGTGTGTGTGTGTGTGTGTGTGTGTGTGTGTGTGTGTGTGTGCGCGCGCGAGAGTGAACGTGTGTGTGTGTGTGTGTGTGTGTGTGTGTGTGTGTGTGTGTGTGTGTGTGTGTGTGTGTGTGTGTGTGTGTGTGTGTGTGTGTGTGTGTGTTAGGCTCGCGAAGGGAGGGCTCCAGCAACATGAAGCGGCTCTGGCTTTTCTTTTTTAGGGGCTCCGTACCTGCGAGCCGTTCACATACCTTTGGCCCCGGGGGCTTTGAAGTCCTCCTCTCTGTGCACTTTCTCAACGCACTTTCATCTGCTGCAGCTTCAACACAGCCATTTCCTCCTCTGCCCTCCGTCTCTGGGGGTTCAGAAAGGAGAGGAGTTTGAAGCGGAAGAGAGAGAGAGAGAGAGAGAGAGAGAGAGAGAGAGAGAGAGAGAGAGAGAGAGAGAGAGAGAGAGAGAGAGAGAGAGAGAGAGAGAGAGAGAGAGAGAGAGAGAGAGAGAGAGAGAGAGAGAGAGAGAGAGAGAGAGAGAGAGAGAGAGAGAGAGAGAGAGAGAGAGAGAGAGAGAGAGAGAGAGAGAGAGAGAGAGAGAGAGAGAGAGAGAGAGAGCTGGGCGTCTTGGAGCCAACTGAGCACGTGCGAAGCCGAACTGGCGGCCGATAGTGATCTCGCCGGGAGAGAGGAAGGAGAGAGATGGAGAACTGGGAAGGGGGACACCGTTCGAAAGTATTTCTGTGTTTCTCTCGCTCCGTCGTTTTCCTATCGCTCTCTTTTCTTTTTCCCCCCCTTGTTTTTCCGATGTTTTGGGTTGGGAGAGGATGCGGTGTGCGCTGTGAGGCCATGCACAGAATGCTTCAGAGCGGCGTCTTCTCTTAGTGAAGCAGGGACACCCAACCCCCCCACGCCCCTCATTGGACTGCCAGTTCTGCTCATCGATTAAGGGCCTGCCAGCTGGCTGGGGGACTGACAGTGATCTACTGGCCTTTCGACCAATCAGCTGTTCACAGCTGGCTGCACAATGACAACAGTGATCTACTGGCCTCTCGACCAATCAGCTGCTCGCAGCTGGCTGCACGAGGACAACAGTGATCTACTGGCCTCTCGACCAATCAGCTGCACAAGGACAACAGTGATCTACTGGCCTCTCGACCAATCAGATGCTCGCAGCTGGCTGCACGAGGACAACAGTGATCTACTTGCCTCTCGACCAATCAGCTGCTCGCAGCTGGCTGCACGAGGACAACAGTGATCTACTGGCCTCTCGACCAATCAGCTGCTCACAGCTGTTCAGCACGCCTCTGTCTCGAGCAGAGGGAAGGAGAGAAAGAGGAAGAGAGAGAGAGAGAGAGAAAGAGAGAACAAGAGGGAGAAAGAACAAGCTGGAAAAAGTGTGTTGGGGGTTTGGGTAACCCTAACCCTAACCCTAGCTGACGACCCCTCGGCCTCTCGCCCCGACCCTGGTGCCAGAGAGTAAGATGGCGGCGCGTGGTTGTCAGTGCTCACGCTGTGTGCTCCGAGGCCTCTCCCGCTCCGCTGCTGCAGACTGCACATCCGACAAGCACGCGTCTTCCTTCCTTTGTTTCTCAGCGACAGAGACACATCCGCCTTCCCTAGCTCTGAGGGCCTCCTCTCTCTCTCTCTCTCTCTCTCTCTCTCTCTCTCTCTCTGTGTGTCCTTCTTTCGCTCTCTTTCTCTCTCTCTCTCTCTTTCTCTGTACTTCTCTGTCTGTCTATCTCTCTTTCTGTGTTTAGCTTTGTTTCTGTCCTGCGCTTTCTCTCTCCCCCTCTCCCTCTCTCTCTCTCTCTCCCTCTCTCTCCCCCTCTCCCTCTCCCTCTCTCTCTCTCCCTCTCTCTTTGTTTCGTGATGAAGCCCACCCTTCTGATCTCTATTCTAATCCGTATTCTCTCCACGTAATCCCTTCACATTTTCTTGCGTTTTGCCCGGTCACTTTCTCTCTCTCTCTCTTCTTGTCGTTCTCTGCGAGTCCGGTTTCCGGCGTCCACCGTCTCGTCTGAGGTCTGGATCGTGAGTTGCTGCAGCGTGTCCCCCCTGTCACCCGCACAGGTGTCACAACCCACCCCTCCCACCCCCACCCCCACTCCCCCCGCCGTGCAGCCAGGGTCGGAGAGAGAGGCAGGGGAAGAAGGGAGTCCGCCAGCAGATCAAAGGGCCGCTGGCCGGAAACGGAGCGGAGAGGCGGCAGCATTAGCATCCATCAGGGTACCTTAGCAGGATCGCTGCCCTCCCTCCCTCCCTCCCTCCATCCATCCCTCCCTCCATCCATCCCTCCATCCCTCCAGCTCCACCCTGCCAGGCCAAGGCAGGACCCCCCAGAATGACAGGCCCGTTGGGAGAGGGGTGGGGGGGGGGGGGGGGAGAGAGGGGGGGGGTGGTGAGTGGGGGGGAGGATGGAAGGGGGGAAGAAGTAGAGGGGTGGAGATACAGAGGGGGGGAGTGTGGGCTTAAGGGGGGAGAGGGGGGGAGAGAAGGAGGAAGAGAAAGTGAGAAGGAGGTAGGCGGTCTGGAGCAAGGGGCAGGGGAGTCGAAAGAGGAGGAACAGAAAAAGGAGGTTCGGGAGGATGAGAGAAGCGAGGAGAGAGGAGTAGGATAGGGAACGAGGGAGGAGGCGACTGAGAGAGGAGACCGATCACGAGGGTAGGGGAACGAACGGAAGGAGACAGCGGGAGAGAAGACGGAGAGAAGTAAGGGAGAATGGGGAAGGATGGAGGGAGAGCAGAAGATAAATCAAACGAGCGACCCAAAACAGGACACCAGGACCGAAGGCTAACCGAAAATATTCTAGGAAGGGAGGAAAATTCCCACAACACGAATGTGGTTTTCTTCAACTTCCTCTCCAGGTTTTTTTTTCCCCCTTTCTTGTTTTTTCTTTTCTTTTTCTTTTTACTGGTCTGTAAGGGGAGAACATCTCCATCTGTGCCCCGTCTCCAGCTCCCCTCCCTGGGCCGGACTTTTAATAGTCCCCCCCCCTTGATGACTCCACATAAGGGGTCACGTCTGGTCACTGGCGAAGGGAGGGAGGGAAGAGAAGGAGGACTGGGGAGGGGGGGGGGGGGGAGTGACCGAGAGATCAATGCAATCTAGGAATAAGACCGAAGAGAGAGAGAGAGAGAGGGAGCGGGAGGGGCTGAAAAAGAAAATGGCTTTGTGAAATATGTCCCCCCCCCTCCTCTCTGCGTTCCATTGATAACTCCTAGCTGTGGTTTTCGGTCTCAAAAATAGATTATAACGGCGACGTAAGGTACGATTGAAAAAAAGAAGAAGAATTCCATGCCTTCCACCTCGTTTGAGGGGTGATTTACGACGAAGACGCAGATGAAGCGCGCCGCATTCCTGCAGCCTTCCGGAAGAACTCGTCCGTTCATTTCCTCATTCAATTACCAAAACAAAGCCGTTTCAGTGCGCTCCTCCGGTGACATTTTTCCTGGTCTATTTTTGTGTACCTCTGCCTATCACTTTGTGGCCGGCCTCCTCGGGGATCCGGGAGTCCACTTCTCGTTCAAAGGAGCGCTGTGGTTTTGCCTTAATCGCATTTGGCCTCGGTGAATACAAAGTCTTTGGAAGTTGACCTGAAAAGGTGCTTTCAAGATGTCCGTCCGTCCGTCCGTCCCCCATCCCCCTTGGAGCGATTGCAGCTGGGTACAATTGAAGGAAATTCAAACGTGGAGTATTTTCTGGACGTGATCTAGTTGATCTATGATCTTGAGTTAGTTACAAAAATAAATACATTGCTTTTAGTTGAGGACCTCACAGCTCGTATACTGAAGCTTTTGGTCCCAATTCTGAAGCCATGCAGGGGCACCCCCCCCCATCTACAGAGTTATGCAACATTACCCCGCACACACACACATAAGCTATGCCCATGCACACCGAGAGCTGTGCCTTCATTTCACACGGAACACACACACACATACTGTAGACATGTGCATAGTATGTCACAGAGCACGTGCATGTATACCATGCCAACACACAAGCACAAATGCACATACACGATAAATGAATCCACGCATGTACCCCTTCGTTCTCACACACACACACACACACACACACACACACACACACACACACACACACACCAGCAGACAGCCGCTGAGGGTTAACGTCCGGCGAGCGCGGCAGCACGCCGCTGTTCCAGTGAAAGGCGGAGGGGATGTGGCGTTTGTTGCCTCATGCCCCCCCCACCACCCCCAACGCTCCGCTGTCCGGCCGCCCGTCCGGAGATGACTTCCTGTTCAGTGCTCTGGCCGGGAGGACGTGATCTCACCCCTCAGGAATCCAACCTATGTCCCCCGGCCTGCCGCTCGCCACTCTTCCCTCTCAGTGTCCCCTTTTCTTTCTTTCTTTCTTTCTTTCTTTCTTTCTTTCTCTCTTCTTTCTTTCTTTCTTTCTTTCTCTCTCTGTTCCTCTATCTCTCCTTCTTTCTTTCTTCTCTTTCTCCCTCTTTCTCCTCCCTCATTCGTTCACCCTGTAGATTGACGTGTCCCTCTCTCCGCCAACGTGTCTCTCTCTCGCTCTGTCTTTCTCTGTCCGTCGCTCTGTTTCCTCTTTTTCACTCTGCACATCTTATCCATCCCCCAGTCTTCTCTTGTTATTTCTCCATGTTCTCCCTCCTTTATGCTCTTTCCAGGAATTTTACTGTCCCAAAATCTCAACAACACAGACCCTGTTTTATTGAGCAAGGGGTTGTTTTGCTGCTCGTATGTTCTCCCGGTGAGCGCTCGTTGAACATGTTTGAAGTGGCAGTAAAAAGTTATAGCACTTTCCCTTTACGTGTGTGTGTGCCTCCCTTTTTATGATTGTTTTTATTAAAAGCCTACAAGCCCCCTCTATATTTTAGGTGAGCATCGCTGCACTAGACAGCTGTTTGAGGAACCACACACAATGCAAACCAGCCAAGCCCTCAACGGACTTCAGCATCTGTTATTGTTTTCTGGTTGTTTTTTTTGTCTGCTGCTCTGTTGTCTGCGCAATATGTCCGTCTCCACAAAGCCGCTATTCAAATCGGACGGCCGTTGGCTCCGGGTTGTGGCGCGCGGCAGAGCCGTCGGGGCCTCTAAGCCTCTATCGCTGGACAACATGGCGGAGATGCTGGTCAGAGCCGTCGGGGCCTCTAAGCCTCTATCGCTGGACAACATGGCGGAGATGCTGGTCAGAGCCGTCGGGGCCTCTAAGCCTCTATCGCTGGACAACATGGCGGAGATGCTGGTCAGAGGTCGGGGCCTGTACGAGACCTGCTGACAGCCGTGGTCACACATTCTGGACGCTGAGCGCTATGGCTCTTCTGTATGGTCTATTTGGGTAGACCCGTGTGTGTGTGTGTGTGTTTGTGTGTGTTTGCGCGACTGAACATATGTGTATG
Organism: Galaxias olidus; assembly: GCA_026901105.3. Lineage (NCBI taxonomy): Eukaryota > Metazoa > Chordata > Actinopteri > Galaxiiformes > Galaxiidae > Galaxias > Galaxias olidus. The sequence continues at coordinate 22,214 of JAPMUY010005617.1, read as the reverse complement.
TTTGTGTGTGTTGACGCACAACTGTGCTTCGTTTTGTTTGTGTGTGTATGTGTGCACATCTGTGCTTCTCTGTGTGTGTGTGTGTGTGTGTGTGTGTGTGTGTGTGTGTGTGTGTGTGTGTGTGTGTGTGTGTGTGTGTGTGTGTGTGTGTGTGTGTGTGTCTGTGGGTCCAGTTCAACAGGTTCTGTAGCCATCTCTTCATACACTGCTTCACCTGTCACTGATTGCCAGGCCAGCTGTCGGAATGAGCCAAACGATTGTGGCATGCCATGATTTATACCATAGAGGAAGACTGGAGCAGAGAGAGAGAGAGAGAGAGAGAGAGAGAGAGAGAGAGAGAGAGAGAGAGAGAGAGAGAGAGAGAGATGGACAGAAAAGACAAGTAAATATACAAAGAAGATGAAGAGAGAAACTATTGTGATATATCCAGTGAATAGTAAGAATATTAAAAGAGGGAATAACGAGAGAGCGAGAGAGAGAAATAAAATAAAATAAAAGAGAGATAGAGAGAGGGAGGGAGAATGAGAAAGAGAGAGTGATATAGAGAGAGATGGCGAGGAGAAGAGAGGGTAAGAGAGTTGTGTGTTGGACAGCGGGTCTTTTGTAAATCTGAGTGTTCTCAGACCCCATCCATAGATTGCCACACCTCCATTCGTTCCCACAGTGAACACACACACACACACACACACACACACACCTACATCATTAAGCCCTCACAAAATGTACAAAACACACGAATGCTTCAGTACACCTAAATTATGAAAAAGAAAATAATCATGGCATGTTTTGACATAAACAGACACACACACCACTGCCACTAACAGCGGAACTGCAACCCCTTTGGTCTTATACCTGGGTGTTTTACAAGTAGCCCCTATGATGTGAGGTGCAGAGAGAGAGATAGGGAGAGAGAGAGATAGATAGGAGAGAGAGAGAGACAGGGAGAGAGAGAGAAAGAGAGACACACAGAGAGAGACAGAGAGAGAGGGAGGGAGGATATCTAAAGGAGAGATAATGTGTGTTTTATGGCTGTGACCCGTGGGGACAGTCACATTCCTGCGCCCACTCCCTCCCAGGATAGGCAGGGGAGCACATCAGGTTCTCAAGCATGCCGCGGTAATGGACCCGCATATATATACATATATATATGTATATATATATTTGCATTGTCGCCCTCAGGGTGGTGACTGGTGGGGGGGGTTTGCTGTCAGAAAACATGTGCGCCGGTAAACTCCGATTCATTGATTAACTCAGCTGATCTGAGCTGAGATAAGTCCAGCGGACCTAAGCTGAACCTGAGATGAGCTGAGCTGAGCTGAGCTGAGCTTGCACGCAAAGAGAGAGGGAGAGAGAGAGAGAGCGGGGCCGAGCAAAGCTGAAAGCGGAGCTAAACCCTGGTGCTTTGTTGTGTGTTAATACAGAAGGAAGTGTTGTTCTGTGTCGTTCCACCGACAGCACGGGGGTAAAGGACCCTTTCCTTGTCTCAAGAACACCTGCCCTAGAAATATGCAAATCAGGGAAAAAACCCACGTTGCTCTGGTTCTTTGTTTTTTGTATTTGATTTATAGGAATGGGGATGTCAAATGTGTACACTCGTTGTACCTACATGAACACTTCATATTTGTTTTAACAAATATTGTACTTTCCCATATTTGGCCTGAGGGCATAGGGACAAGAAGACATTTTCCTGTACAAACACACGACGTCCATTTTACTCCCCTATTTTTATTTACATCAATAATTTTCTCTATATTTTTTTAATTATTAACTTTTTTCATTAACCACTTTCCAATGTATATGTTCCACAGGTCCAAGCTGCCTGTTGGTTTCCCCTCAGCATGTGGCCTCTTAGTGGGGGATTTCTCTGTGGCCCACACAGGCGGCTCCCCTGTCTCCTCCTCCTGCTCCTCCTGCGGCTGCTGCTGCTGCTGCCCCTATACCTCATCCAGGAATGTCTCTCCAGCCATGAGGGCTGTCTGCTGGGGCTTTCTGTTTGCTCAGCGGGGCGTCCAGCCCCCCGGGTTCAGCGTCACGGCTGGTGTCGACCCGTCGTTCTCTTTCCCTTTTTTCGCTTATCTCTTTTCCTCTTTTCCTCCTCCCTCTGTCTCTTATCTTTTGCCCCCCCCCCCCCCCCCCCCCCAAACCCTTTCTCCCGTCTTTCGAGAGACCACCGAGACAAACGTTGCCCACGTCGGCCTGCGCCCGCTGTCTTCA
>JAPMUY010005617.1:0-15000 GCA_026901105.3 Galaxias olidus | reverse complement strand
TGTCGTTCAGTATCTGTCAGGGGGGAATCAGCAGGTGTCTGCCCCCTACCCGTGGTCTCACTGGAGTGTTGAATATGACCTCGGGGTGGGGGGAGTTGATTCAGAGCAGCAGACCCTTGATGCCATCTTTCAGCGTACGACCGTGTCGTTGTGGTGAACGTGTCGGCCTATCGTAGGTGGTCCGGACTGAAATGTCACGATTGTCATTTTTCTTCTCACACGGGTATTGAGAGGCACACAGCTCAGATGAGGGTGGGCTCAAACTGTGGCTGAGTCTGACTGGGCTCGGTTTACACGTTAATCACACACACACACACACACGCCCGCCCCGCCCCGCCCCGCCCCGCCCCGCCCCCCTGCCTCGGTGTGACTCCCCTTCCTAATGAGCCTAATCCGACACAGGTAACCGGATCATTCCCCGGCTGGCTCGGAGGAGTTTGCGGAGCGCCGTCCGTGCTACCGCCGGAGCGGGGGAGGGGGGAGCGGGACGCGTGAGACACGTTCGGCGGCGTTCTCCCGGCGGCCTCGGCTACGGCGACGTGCCGGGACGAGGGCCGCCGCCGCACGCGGCCGCCCGTCGTCAACGCTCACGGGAACGGGAGCGAACGGCGTGAGCCCAAAAAAACAACGCCGGGGGGACGCCGGCGTCGGTCGACCGTCTTCCTCACCGACGCTGGGAGGTGTCAATCAAAGGCCCCTCTGTATTTGTTGTTAGCACAAAGGGTCCTTTGTGTTTCTTCCGTTGTGACATCAAACATCTCTCGGATCGCCCTGAGGAGATCCAGCGCTTTGACTGTTGTCCTTTGCTAACATGCCGTTTTCCGCTTGGCACGCACACACACACACAGACACACACACACACACACACACACACAGTGACACACATACACACACATTGACACACACACACACACACACACCCCAGGGTGATCCTGGATCCTGGACTTTGACGTTTACCCTCTGGGCTGCGATGGGAAGGCGTTTTGCCCTCGTAGGCTCCGCCATTGACTGTGAAGCAGTCTGAACGCAGGCTTCATCCCGAGGCTAGGGTGACAGTCGGGGACAGGGAGAGGTGGTGGTGGGGTGGTGGTGGGGAGGGGGGGGGGGGGGGGGGGACAGGACGACAAATTGAGCCTAGATGTCTCGGATCGACGCGCTCCCCCAGGTCATGACGACACTGGTGACAAAGGTTCAAAGGTCAAAGGTTCTGTTTAGAGGTTTGGTGTCAGCCTGGTGGTCTCCGGGTAAAGTAAGTCAGACACCCTTGGGTTAGCGTATCATGCGCGCGGAAGGAGAGGGAGACGGAGAGAGAGGAGCGACGGGAAAGCCGAACGAAGGGAGAGAGGGAGGAGAGAGCGGGGTGAACACGAGACAGACGGACGTGCAGGCAGACAGGCAGACGGAAGAAAGAGATGGAAACGATGGACTGAAAAAAAGACCCAATGAAAAGGGGGGAGAAAACGCTGCTGTGGAAGGGGGAGGGGGAAACTGTGTGTGTGTGTGTGTGTGTGTGTGTGTGTGTGTGTGTGTGTGTGTGTGTGAGAGAGAGAGAGAGAGAGAGAGAGAGAGAGAGAGAGAGAGAGAGAGAGAGAGAGAGAGAGAGAGAGAGAGAGAGAGAGAGAGAGAGAGAGAGAGAGAGAGAGAGAGAGAGAGAGAGAGAGAGAGAGACAGAGAGAGAGAGAGAGAGAGAGAGAGTGTGTGTGTGTGTGTGCCTGAGAGAGAGAGAGAGTGAGAGACTGTGTGTGTGTGTGTGTGACTGCATGTCTGTCTGAAGAAACCGGTGATCACTCAGGAGGGGTCTTGGGAACTTTGACCCCCCGACCCTTAGCAGAGCGACCCCCGCCACCCCGATGAAAACGGGAGAGGTGAGGTATGTGGGCCCCCCCTCCCCCGACACAGAGGAAACCCCTAGCTTTGATGAATGAGAGGTTAGCATGGACACACACTGACCCCAGGACGACAATGAAACGAGCACACAGAGCCAGGGAGGAGAGGGAGGGAGGGAGGAGAGGGAATGACGGGGAGACGGAGATAAAGGAGTAAGGTTAGCAGAGAGAAGAACAGGTGAAAAGAGCCCAGAGGCGGAGAAAGACAAAGAAAGGGGGGGGGTGAAGAAAGGAGGAGAGGTAGATTTATGGGCAAGGACATAGTTGGGGTTCCCCCCTCATTTGTCTGACCCAGGAAGACCTGTTGAAAGCACACACACACACACACACACACACACACACACTCCCATACACAAACACACACGATTGAGAGAGTCCTGAGAAACAGGCTGAGGCTGAGTACTCACACACAGATAGTCCGACAGAGACCCAGGAGACCGCAAGTAGTCAAACACAGTGCTCTCTCTCTCACACACACATACAAATACACACACTCGCTCTCTCTCTCTCACACACACACATTCAAATACACACACTCTCTCTCTCTCTCACACACACACACGTACAATAACACACACTAGCTCTCTCTCTCTCACACACACACATACAAATACACACACTCTCTCTCTCTCACACACACACATACAAATACACACACTCGCTCTCTCTCTCACACACACACACACATACAAATACACACACTCTCTCTCTCTCTCTCTCTCTCTTAGACCCTCGACCACAGATGAAGATGAACACAACACACAGGTTTATACTATACACACAAGCAGCACCAGTGTGTGTGCGCGCATATGCATGGATGTGTGTGTGTGTGTGTATGTGTGTGTGTGTGTGGGATGCCCAGGCTAGCTGCACTCCACAGCTCTCTGGCTCTTCCTATCCAGCTGCTATAAATAGCGGCTCAGTTCCCAAGCTGAATCAGGAGAAAAGAAGGCACATCCCTCTTTTTTCATATTTTCAGCCACGGCATGACACAGCAGGTTCATTCCTCATTCCTCCCCTCCTCCTCCTCCTCCTCCTCCTCTCCCTTCCTCCGCTCAGCTCAGGCACGACAACCCATCCCTCTGTCTTTTTGGGTGGCAAACACATGTGTTAGATTAGGCTGTATGGGAGGCAAGAGGTCAGCCTCCTGTCGGTAATTGAAATGTGATTATGTGTGAGCTAAAGTGATTACAGTCCAAAGACAGGGTGGGGGGGGGTGGCAATGAGTGGTGTGTGTGTGTGTGCGTGTGTGTGTGTGTGTGTGTGTGTGTGTGTGTGTGTGTGTGTGTGTATGTCGGGGGGGGGGGTTGTTTGAAAGGTGAATGCCTGGGACGTGTCTTCTCTTTGGGTGGGGGCGGGGGAAAACGTAATGGGTGGTGAATTGTGAATGGATGCCTCTTCTGATTGGAGGGTGGGGGGGTAAAGCCTTGATCAGGTTTTTTTTGGGGGGGGGGGGGGTAGAAGCATGTCAAACATGAATGGAGTTGTTAGGCCGGCCAATTAACCCAATTGGGACTCATTTGTGGTAAACGCACAACGGTGAGGGGTGGGGGGGGGGGGGGGGGGGGGGGGGGGGGACAGGATAAGAGGATAAAAAAGGATGAGGGGAAGAAATTAGGTAGAGGTCGGGAAGAGGGTTGGGTTGCTTGTTTGCTTCAGAGCTTGTGTATGTTTGTGTGGTTCATGGTGTTTTGGTTTGCGGCCTTGTTCCCTTTTGGTAACCAGGCTTTTATTTTGAAATAACCGGCCAAGGAAGTGGGGCGGATTTATTCCCTGGCAACAACAAAATACATTTTTCAGAGATAAGTCACACAAAGGGATTTTTCCAGCTGGAATTCCTTTAAAGCGAAAGCTACCCTCCAGTTTAACATTAAGAGTCATAGTCCTTTTTCACAGGAATCCCATGACTTGGTTGTTTTTCAGATGAAAATGCAAAGTCCATGCAGGTGTCGGAGAAGTTATGCTACGGCTCAAAGATCTCTACGAGAATCGCACACGGAGTCACTCCCAACAGACGATTCAGGCGACGATAACCTGCGTTCAGTCGCGCGCAGGAAGCAAATTCCTTTACGACGCTTGAAAATAACTTTCTTATCTTATCTCACAAGTATGCGTTCTAGTTGCCAACACCCAACCCGGGTGGAATTATGCGTTTTAATAATGGCCACTTCAAAACTGAGTTGCGAGGGACAAAGGCAGCGACCATTACGAAGCCCTTGGTCCATAATCTGTGATATCTGAGAGCGCCGCCAGGCTGGAAGCACGGAGCAAACAGACGACCCTTCTCCCCGTGGACGTAGGTGTCCTGTGATAAACATCTACTGGCTCTGGTGGGGGACCCTCTGGCAGAACACCAAACACAACAGCTCCCTCACAGCCAAACACTCATTACATGGGACAATAGAACCGTGTGTGTGTGTGTGTGTGTGTGCGCGCGCCGGTGAGCGAGCGAAACAGAGGCTGTGTGTGTTTGAAGGGATGCATGTTTGCGTGCGAGAATGTATTTGAATATGTGTTGAGTTAGTCTGTGTTAGAGAGAGAGAGAGACTAGTTTGGTGTCGCGTGTGTGCTTAAAACTAGCGGGTAAGCCTGTTATACCAAGAAGCAAAGAGAGCATTATCAAAATATAGCTTTATGACTTTTGTTTTTGTTTCGTGGATCTTTATTGCTCATGGGTGATTTTCAGAAACTCAAATGTATGAAGTGTGTAAGAGTCCCCTCGGTGGTTAAAATATTAATTTAAACCTCTTGAGTCGATCAAAAAGAAATGCGTATGTAGGCACGCATTGATTTGGTGCTAAATATATATATTTTTAAAGAATTTAACGTTTTGATACTAAAATGTTGTTGTCCCTTATAGTGTAATACTTCAGTTTGACCACCTCTACGTAATTAGCCATTTCAACATTTCGCGTCTGTTTCGCATTGAACAAATCCGTACGGTGCACCGAAGGGGTTTCATTCGATGGCGGTTTCACGAAAGCAGTAAAAAAAAAAAAAAAAAATTTAAAAAGCATTTGTGACCGGCTCGCTTGAAAACGTACGTTCCGTCGTGCGCGGTGGCTCACTCCCCCCGGGCCGTGGCTGTGGGGGCGTTATCGATGGATGTGGGGGTCTCGGTCCGACACGCTACTCGACGTGCTCTGCGTCCATCCTGTCTTATCAGGATGCCTTCTCTCCTCTGGGGGATATGAATAGACCGTGGTCCACCGTGTGTCTGCCGCTGGCCCCCTCGCTGTCGCTACGCTCTCTCTTTCTCTCTCTTCTGTTGTGACTTCCATTCTATCTCTCTCCATCCCCCTCTTTCTGTCGTCTTTCTCTCTATATCCCTCTCTCTCTGTCTATCTTCCTCTCTCTTTCGTCTTTGTTTCTCCCTCTCTCTCCCTCTCTCTCCTCCTCTCTCTCCCTCTCTTATCTTTGTGTCTCGTCCACTCTTTATTCATCCCCCTCTCTCTTTCTCTTTCTTTCCTGTTTTATTTGATGTGATATCCCTCTCTCTCTATTTATCCGCCACTTGTCCCACCACAGCATTCCATCCTGTCGTAGCTCCCTCTTCCCATTATATCAACCGCCGAGGGCTGACCTGAGCTCCGTTGATCTGTTCGCTCCTCTCACAAAAGCTTGATACGAACAGACCCAGGACCAGTGGAGGGTAGCACCCAGGGATCTGGCCCTGGAGTGAGCTTAACCGGCCAAACGATAAACCCGATTGCCTCGGAAAACACGCCGCCTCACCCAGCCTGCCTGCCTGCCAGACAGACAGACAGACATCTACCAGGTCTGCTAACCAGCCAGCCAGCCAGTCACACACCCTCTAACCCACACCCCCAGTTATGCCCCCACAAAAACTTGTCTGCCAGCCAGCCACCCACAAAGCCTGCCTGCCTGCCAGCCGCTCACCCTACCTCCATACCAGCCACCCACCCTGCCACCCTGCACACCAGCCACCCACCCTGCCACCCTGCACACCAGCCAGCTACCCGTCTACAGAGTGTCTCCTGCCAGACAGACAGCCAGACACCTATCCACTTCCTATTGCCAGCTTTAGCCACTAAGCCTTTCAGGCTGCAATGATCTCAGCCAGACAGCAATTCAGCAAGCCGGTAACTCAGCCAGCCAGCACTTTAGCCAGTCAGCCAGTCAGCCAGTCAGCCAGTCAGCCAGCCATGTTATGGTGTGTGTTTTGTCCTGGGATGTACGTCAGTCAGCACAGCTTGGTGACCCTGGAGATTGTCAGAGGTGGCAGGCCCTCTCTCGCTCTTTCCTCCTCATGAATCTTTCTTTTCTCTCCCCTCTCCGTTTTTTTTTCTCCCTCTCTCCTCCTCTCCCTCTACCTTACCTCTCCTGTCTGTCTGTCTGCCTGGCTGGCTGACTGGCTGACTGACTGACTGACTGACTGACTTGCTGACTGACTGAATGGCTGAATGGCTGATTGACTGCCTGGCTGCCTGACTGGCTGACTGACTGGCTGAATAGCTGATTGAGTGGCTGACTGACTGACTGACTGACTGGCTGACTGGTTGAATGACTGATTGACTTAGTGCCTGTTATGGGTTCACTGGGCTGGAATGCGGGCAGGAATCTTTGGATCAAGGTGATTTCACGCTGTTCAACACTTTCCCAGGCTGTTTTACCTTGGTGCTGTGTGGAGATAGGGAAGGACACATGTTGCCCCCTAAACACAGTGTGTGTGTGTGTGTGTGTGTGTGTGTGTGTGGTGTGTGTGGTGTGTGGTGTGTGGGTGTGTGGGTGTGGTGTGGGGGGGGGATGGGAGGGGGTCAAGGTAACCGGAAAAATACCAGCCATAAACGACTGGGTGGGGGGGTGAAGCAGGGGGCTCGTATGTGTGTGGGGTCATTGTGATAATGATTACAATGATGAAGATGACGCTAATAGAGGAGCGGACGATAACAACAACAATGGCCTCTCCAACAGCCAGTCTAAACTGTCTCTATCATACATCGTGTAGGGTGTCGGCGTGCGTGTGTGTGTGTGTGTGTGTGTGTGTGTGTGTGTGTGTGAGAATCTGGAAACAATCCCATTTCGAGGGTGCTTCTCTGTGTGTTTCCATCCTGTGTTCGCGCTATTTTCGATCTCAATGAAACGGGTGTGCCGTATATCTGTCCCGTTGGTGAGGTCGACCCCCTCCCCCTGGTGTGCTACATGTTATTATTAGACGGCAGCAGATGAGGTTACACCTGATGCATGTGAGAAACCCAGGGAGGTACACTGTAATTGTTTCAGTAATCTAGTTCTCGTCCCCCGCCACATACTGTACACTCAACCCCTTACAGACCATCTGGTACCATCTGCACTCTGAGCGAGCGCGCGCGTGTGTGTGTGTGCGTGCGTGTGTGTGTGTGTGTGAGTGAGTGTGTGTGTGTGCATGTGTGTGTGTGTGTGTGTGTGTGAGCGAGAGAAAGAGAGAGAGAGAGCAAGAGAAAAGGAGAAAGAAATAGGTTGAAGAGTATGTGCATTTCTGTGTGCACAGGCGTGTGCACCCCTTTTGTGTGTAACAAACTCGCACGCAAATGTGTGTGGAGTAAAGGTGGATTTCCACTCTATTTGTCCACGGCATGCAGGGGAAATAAAGTTTTTACTCTCAACTTTCCCACCCTTCAGACCCGTTTTGATAATGTCACGTTTGATTTGATAATGCCGCGACTCAAACGTGAACTTTGGTGAGCACACGGTTAACCTTTTTGTGTTGGCAATATCTACCTTTGGCTGTTTGACAAGCACACACTGCCTCTAGGCTGGAATCCTTTGTTTCTTACAGGGAGGGGTGCTTGAATCAGTCACAGCCTTAAATGCAAAGTGGATGACTCAGGTGCAGTGCAGGGTGTTTGGGGTAATGTGCTGCGGGTGCCGTAACTTGCTCTCAAAGCGCAAGCTACAAAAAAAAAAAAAAAAAAAAAAACGCCATTCAAATCATCCCTCTCACATCTGTTACAATTACAGCTGAAGGTTCTCTGCGGAAGTCATGGAAATTCCTTTTTTGGTGGGTTTCTTTATGAAAATGATTCATCACGGCTTTTTTTGTCCCCTTTCTATTGGTTGTTTATTTGCCTATTGATGCGATGATAATGGCGTGGCTTTTTCTATCGACGCACTGGTTGAAACTCTAAAAACTTCTAAAAGGTCTAAAGACTTCTAAAAAGTACTTCCGTTTTCTTAGTGCCAAGGTCTGGCAGTCGAGCAGAGAGAGGAGAGACAAGAGCCTCCCCCCCCCCCCCCCATAAAAAGGTAGACGTCGCAGGAACCCACACTTTACTGCACCGCCGATAGACAGAAGTCCTTGCACTCTGGACCACCGAGGACCCTGTCGGGTACTGGGCCCCCGGGGGCCTCTGTTCCTCTGTGTGGCCCGCGTGGCAAGTGGGCGTGGAACCGGTTGGGGCTCAGGACAGGAGGGGTGGGTGAGTGGGTGTGGGGGTGTGGCGATATCAGCCTAGCAGCTGTTGCGTGAGTGACAAACTCAAGGGCTCGGCGATAGGGGAACATGGGAAAATCCTGGAGGAGCCGGCCACTGAAGACACATCAGCAGCCCCCCCCCCCTCCCCCCAGAAGGAGCAGCCGCCAACGCTGCCCTCTGGAAGGAGCGCGACCCTCCTTTTGTTTTGTTATTGTTGTGTCAGACAAGTGTGAGAAAAAGAAAAGGAACAACCTCGGTGCGTTGAAGCTTCCTGTGTGCGGGCCAGGGACTATTTACATTCCTTGGCAGGAGCTGCCCCTGGCTGTAGCTCACTCTGTCTGTCTCTCTCTCTCTCTCTCTCCTCTCTCTCTCTCTCTCTCTCTCTCTCTCTCTCTCTCTCTCTCTCCTGTCTCTCGTTCTCTTTCTCTCATCTTTCTCTCTTTCTCCCTCTTCTGTCTCTCGCTCTCTTTGTCTCTCTCTCACTCTCTTCCTCTCACTACTTTCTTTTTCTCAGTTGTCTCTCTCTCTTTCTCCTCTGTCTCTCACTCTCTCTCTATTTTGTGTCTCTCTCTCCCTTTCTCTCTTCTGTCTCTCTCGCTCTCTCTTCTGCCTGTCTCTCTCACGCTTTTTCTCTCGCTCTTTCTGTCTGGCTGTCTCTCTCTCTCTCTCTCTCTCGCTCTCTCTCTCTCTCTCTCTCTCTCTCTCTCTCTCTCTCTCTCCCTCTCTCTCTCTCTCTCTATGCTCCACTTGAACACTGGATTTGATGAATGCAATTTAAGGCTGTTGGTCAGGTTTAAAAGGAAGAGTCAAGTATGCCGTGGAGAGAGAGTGCGGGGGGCGGGAGGGCGAGAGGGAGGGAGGGAGGGAGGGAGGGAGGGAGGGTGAGGATAGGGAGGTGGGGGTGTTAAATAAAGGTAAAGGAGTAGCAATCCGGGTGTCAGTTGAATGTCGGGCCACCAATGTCCGTTTTTGTCCCAGCTGTCTCGGGTCCTCCCTTGGCATCAGTTAATGTCCTCAGTGTGGAGACGACCAACCGTCCCTCAGCTCTCTGCCAACCGCCCCTCCGATCGATCGCTCTCATCCATGGCTCTGATTGGTGGCTCTGAGCCATGTCTCTGATCGATCGCTCTCATCCATGGCTCTGATTGGTGGCTCTGAGCCATGTCTCTGATCGATCGCTCTCATCCATGGCTCTGATTGGTGGCTCTGAGCCATGTCTCTGATCGATCGCTCTCATCCATGGCTCTGATTGGTGGCTCTGAGCCATGTCTCTGATCGATCGCTCTCATCCATGGCTCTGATTGGTGGCTCTGAGCCATGTCTCTGATCCACGTCTCTAAACGATTGCTCTCGTCCATGGCTCTGAACGATCCCTCTGATTGGTGGCTCTCATCCATGGCTCTCATCCATGGCTCTGATTGGTGGCTCTCATCCATGGCTCTCATCCATGGCTCTGATTGGTGGCTCTGAGCCATGTCTCTGATCGATCGCTCTCATCCATGGCTCTGATTGGTGGCTCTCATCCAAAGCTCTCGTCCATGGCTCCTGGAGCTTACAGCCGTCAATGAGGCTGTCACTCTTTTCAGCTCTCTTACAGAGCTGTATATAAGACTAACATCTCCTCATTTTGAAGTGGGAAGAAAATAAGACTAGTAGACTTAGTTTCTGATACTACAACTTGATGGAAGTTTGGGTGTACATAAGTCAACATATTGATATAGTATTTACACATCTTATGTTTATTGAAAATTTTTTGGGGCACCTGCCGTTTTGAGCATGTCAGGCAGGAAAATGACCGAGTGGTGTTACATTGTTCCCACTTCTAAAACTCAACACCGATTGATTCCTCAGTGCCCAGTATATTAAAGACAGACATAGAAAACACAAAAGCCCTTTTTCCGCCCTTAAATGAATAGCAGGTTATAGTCATTTTCTCCACTGTTGTTGCTGAAGAAGAACGATTTTTATTGTTCTGAAGACATAGCTACTCCGGTGTAGATGAGTGTCCGCGTCTGTCACGTTCAGTTAGGAACAAGCAGCCCTTTATCTCCACCGAGGAGGTGTGTTCACCCACGTTAGACATCGCAGCTCATCACACAATCAACAACTCACTCCACGCACACACGCACACACCAGACAAGGAGGACAAGCAAGACATTGCTTCTTATCCTCTCCCCCCCCCCCCCTCTCCCCTTTCCTTCACCCTTAATGAGATTAGGACGTCTTTTGAAGAATTCGGGAGGACATCTGTGTGTACAGAATGTGGGGTGACGGGGGGGGGGGGGGGGAGTTAACAGGTCAAGTGTTAGGAGCCGGAGCAACTCCGACGTAACCAACCCTGGCCGGGTTGTCTGTGAGGAAAGGCGGTCGACGCTGCTCGCGTTCCGAAGGTGTTTGAGCCGTGAGGAACACGCGTGTTAAACCCAAGGAGTCTGTCCTATCAGCGTGGCAGAGGGGAACTTGCAGCTTGATTCGTCCACGTGGCGTCAACGTGCGTCAGGCTAAATTGTGTCTGTCCTTCTCCTATCGTCCGATCGCCACGTTGTTAACACTTTCTATCGGTCACGTTCCAGCTCAGCTCTTATCGTGGGCAGGTCTTCCTGTATTAAGGGCACGGGTAGTTCCTAGTGATCCTGACCATCACTTCTACCGTTAGCAGCTGGCATGAGGGGAAACCATACGCAAACGTGTATGCATCCACTTGGATGCATTTGTCTCCGTGTCGTGACGTAGCAGCGAACTTTCTTCTAAGAACAGGGATGACAGGATAGCAGGTGGTAGCTAGGAGCTGGCCAGCAGGTCTATTGTGAGGTTGTGTCCCCACGACAACCTGCTTTTACAAGCCCAAGATGGACTCTTGGTTTTGAAGATCTCTCTGGGTGTTTAAGTGGTTCGTTGGGGGGTGTGATTGATGTCAGACCGTTGGCGTTGATCGGCGGTCACGTCAACAAGGGTGGCGGTTGCTTGAGAATTGTGTTATTAATTGTGAATTGTCTTATGCAAACTTATTGTCTTATGTCTTATGTTTGTGGGAGAGAAGACATGCTGAAAATACCGACAAGGTGCTTGTGTGAGTTTGTTTGTTTTTCTGGGAGAGGGGCTGTTTCTCGGACACAGGCACAGATGGTGGTTGCATTAGTTACAAAAGAGTCTCTCTGCTGAACTGTCGTTGGTGTGCAGTTGGTAATGCCTATAGAAAAACATAACTGTCAATAGGTGTAGCCAGTTTGAAGTTTGCATACAATATGGTATTGTGTGACGGATGGATGGTTTTTATTTCATTTGCTCTTGTTATTGTCTCAAACAAACATCTGCAGTTGTTCAACCACGGAAAATAATAGCACAACAAAGAGGCTCTGTAGCTCAGCATATGCTCTACGCAAGTGAGGGATGTGCCGGCTGATGACAAGTTTTGAACTGACTCATTAACTATTGATATGAGGATTTTTTTTCATGTGGGGAGATCGACGTTTTCCCCACCTCCCAACCTGATATGAAAGTGTGACTTTGTTGTGTTGATGTAGGGTTACAATGGAACTAAGTTGTTACTATGGTTGTGTTAATGAAGTTGTTTGGCCATGTCATTTATATGTTTATGGATATGTATTTATGTATTCAATATTTATGTTCTTCTGATAGGACTAGCCCCTTGTACCAGCTTGTTTCTCTGCACAGATGCGGCTCTATATTTTAAAGAAACAAGACGCACAGAAAATAGTGTATCTGTCTGCTGTTGTACCTGTGTAAATAAGGTGTAATACAGCTTTAGGGAGTGCCATGTTAGGGTGAGCTAACTTGTCAATGGACGTTTTTTTCTTTCTTTTTTTTCCCTTCTTCAAAGTTAAAGGCTGAATCATAGGACAGGTGGAAATTGATGTTTGCTGTCCTCTTGCATGCTAATTTTAATAGTTTGGTTCAAAGGTTTTTCTTTCTTTTGTGACTATTTCACTCTTTAGTTCTATATTTCAATGTTTGCGATGTTTGTAATAGTATTCGTTGTACATCCTATCTGCAGACTATCTTCAGCATTTATTACATAGCAAATAATTTGTTTCAATTGCTGTTTTGATAGAATTATAATTTTTACATGCTCACATATTAAATAGTAGGTGCAAATTGTGTCAGTTCAATATCCAGAAATTTAACCAGAGTTTAAATAGTAATTTTAAGAATTGAATAATCAATCTTATTTAGGTTCTTGATAATTAAATGTTTACACTGCCATGTTTCCATTTCTTAAATAATGAAAACAGAAACATTAGCAAAATGTTTGAAGATATTTCCAAATATCTACTGAAATTATAAAATAATTAAAACACATTAATGTGTATTTTGTCTACATGATAAAGTTTAGAAAATCCAACAGAAAACCTGAAAAAAAAAACTATATTAACATATACTCTTGATCCATGACATAATTACATTACTATTTAGATTTGTTCAACTGCTTTCTTACTGGTCACCTACTAAAATGTGTGCTTGATATTTATCATGTAAATTAATGCTTATTTGTTGTGTTCTTAATATGAATTCTAACTGCTAATTGGTGCAGGTGTGTTGAGGCCAGATACAACGTGTGTTTTTGTAAAGAGGCTTTTCCTTCCTTTTGCTGATCTTATCTAAATAACACAACTTTCAGACAACCCAGCTATGCTCTGGAAATACCCTATGGAAAGCAAATGTTCTAGTTTAATTTTATAAAATTAGAAGTATAATTTAAAGGAACAATTTCTGGTTATTCTTTGACAATTATTTAAATGATGCAAAAAATAAGTCCTGTTTTACTGTGTTTTTTTTACACTTAAAAGTAATATATTTTTATTATGTAGTCTTAAGTATAATGAAATCTTGTCGGAAACCTAATTTAATCAAATTATTATATGTTTATTACTTGAATGCACCATTGAAAACCCATCAAAAACTTTTAGCGACAGGTGCAGAATGGTGTATGAATTTAGTCGTGACAAAAAGCCAAACACATTTACTTCATTCGTTTGATTTATTAGTTGCATATACAAATAACAAACACCTTAATCCTGTGTCGGGGTTTTCTGTAACCTGTCATAGAAAAAAGCTTGCACCACTGTCATTTATTGACCTGTTTCTTAATCGACAACTCAAACACATAAATTCCCCAAAAGACAATTCGCCGACTTTATCTCTCAAACGGGACGTCATTCAAACTAAGAAAGGATTCCCATTCATCTGTATGTCGGTAAATCGATTATGAGTGCTTGAAATGCGGTGCAACTGCCTTACAAATGCCGGTGACGGTCCGGTCATGTGAACAGTAGCCTAGTTTCGACTCCCATGTGGGTGAGCTCATGTGTCCATCACAAATGTGCTTCCACAACGCATTTATTGTAATAAGGACCGACACCGGCTGCTCAGTTTGTCATTGTTCTATAAAATAGTTTTTGTGATAATTCGATTTATTTGTGCCGTTGCTAAACAATAACACCATGATATGTTTTCTTTTGAGTCAGTTACAATAGCTTCCGGTTGATGATATGCATTTACATAGCCTACTTCTTTCTCGTGTTGACGCTACACAGCCAGTGTGACGTCATTTTCCGCGAAAATACGGCGTGGTCTCTGAGTTGACCATAATAGCCTAGATGAATTTATAGGTCGGTTTCACTCTATTGCATTGAGTTAAAACAGGTCCCATGGACAATAACGGCTGAATATGGATCAATTGTCATTGCATCGTTTAAGCAAGTAAAAAGAGAGTACAAAGGACATGCATAAACTGAGGTGATGAACTACTTTGAATACCGTTATAAGCACACAACCAATTATTGCTTATTCACATGATATGCCTATATTATATATTATTATTTCTATAGGAGGGGAGTGATTTGGTATATTATTGAAACAATTGCGCGCTATCTGCTCTTATTGTATTTAATATAAATATCCGGCTATATCCTCTTCATCCCTCACAAATCTTGAAATTCCTACATAACAGGTTGGTTGAAGACGGTCTGCTTTCAATGTGTTCTGAGAAACCATTCGGGAAAATATTGTAAGCCGTTGTCAAGTATATATTTTAGGTTATTTCCTCATCTAGCTATGAGCTATAATTGGCAGAACATTTTTTAACTTTAGCACATATACCTTTTAATTGTACTTTATGTCTCTATCATAATGACTAAAACAGTCTAAACAAGGGGCAGGAAATATTTTATTGACCAATGAAACGAGGAGAGCGAGTAGTGAACGAGAAGAGCTTGAGAGGGAGTATTCTGCCCAGTAACAATTGCAAGTCTGTCGAACAAGAGCACCATTGGCTCTGCAACTGTTGCACAAGGAGGAGGAAACAGGACAAAATGAAGTAACTTTAAAGAAACATTCCACCACTTTTCTGTAACAAGTGCCTAAGAAGTCAGATCAAAAGTGTTTTGCGGATATAGAAAATAACAACATATGAGTACAGTTATCTGTTATCCTCGCGATAGGCTACAATGTATGCTTTCCTTTGGGGAAAAGCGTCCTTTCCTTTACCCTATAAAAGTTTTCTAAATATTTTCTAAAAGGATCATGAGTAGAGGGGATTTCAATTTTTTTGGTATGACTCATTTCAACATATATGGTAAACAGCATGTTGCAGATTTGTCTTTTTTGTCCGGCAACATAGCATATTGGCTAGACGGCCTGTAGAAGCTTATGCATAGCCCATTCAGTTTTGGTGTTGAC
>JAPMUY010005616.1:0-11019 GCA_026901105.3 Galaxias olidus | reverse complement strand
TCTCGCTCTTTTTTTCTCTTTACTTCCCGAGTTTTTGCTTGCCCTGCACGAACTATAAGTCCAACTGGGTTCCATGACCACTCCTTCTTTTCATCTGGTCATGGGGAATCTGATAGTATTAAATTCGACAGTCCCTGACCTTCCTCAGAGAAGGGGCGCATGTTTTAATGTACTATCCCCGTTGAAAATGAGCTTTCTCTCGCTCTTTTTTTCACTCTTTACTTCCTGATATCTTGCTTGCCCTGCACGACTTATAAGTCCAACTGGGTTCATTGACCACACATTCGTTTCATCAGGTCAAGGGGAATCTGCTCGTATTAAATTCGACAGTCCCTGACCTTCCTGAGAGAAGGGGCGCATGTTTAAATGTACTGTCCATTTTGAAAATGAGCTATTTCTCGCTCTTTTTTTCTCTTTACTTCCCGATTTTTCTCTTGCCCTGCACGAACTATAAGTCCAACTGGGTTCATTGACCACTCCTTCTTTTCATCTGGTCATGGGGAATCTGATAGTATTACATTCGACAGTCCCTGACCTTCCTGAGAGAAGGGGCGCAAGTTTAAATGTACTGTCTTCCATCACAATTATCTATTTGTCGCACATTTTTCTCTCTTTACTTCCCGATTGTTGTGCTTGCCCTCCACGAACTATAAGTCTAATTGGGTTCATTGACCACACATTCGTTTCATCAGGTCAAGGGGAGCCTGGAAGTATTAAATTCGACAGTCCCTGACCTTCCTGAGAGAAGGGACGCATGTTTAAATGTACTATCCCTCTTGAAAATGAGCTACTTCTCGCTCTTTTTTTCTCTCTTTACTTCCCAATTTTTTGCTTACCCTGCACAAACTATGAATCCAACTGCGTACATTGACCACTCATTCTTTTCATCTGGTCAAGGGGAATCTGGTAGTATTAAATTCCACAGTCCCTGACCTTTCTGAGAGAAGGGGCGCATGTTTAAATGTACTATCCCCGTTGAAAATGAGCTTTTTCGCTTTTTTTTTCTCTCTTTACTTCGCTCTTTTTTTCTCTCTTTACTTCCTGATTTCTTGCTTGCCCTGCACGACCTATAAGTCCAACTGGGTTCATTGACCACTCATTCGTTTCATAAGATCAAGGGGAATCTGGAAGAATTAAATTCGACAGTCCATGACCTTCCTCAGAGAAGGGGCGCATGTTTTAATGTACTATCCCCGTTGAAAATGAGCTTTCTCTCGCTCTTTTTTTCGCTCTTTACTTCTTGATTTCTTGCTTGCCTTGCACGACCTATAAGTCCAATTGGGTTCATTGACCACACACTCGTTTCATCTGGTCAAAGGGAATCTGGTAGTATTAAATACGACAGTCCCTGACCTTCCTGAGAGAAGGGGCGCATGTTTAAATGTACTGTCCTCCATCACAATTATCTATTTGTCGCACTTTTTTCTCTCTTTACATCCCGATTTTGTGCTTGCCCTGCACGAACGGTAAGTTTAATTGGGTTCATTGACCACACATTCGTTTCATCAGGTCAAGGGGAATCTGCTAGTATTAAATTCGACAGTCCTTGACCTTCCTGAGAGAAGGGGCGCATGTTTAAATGTACAGTCCATTTTGAAAATGAGCTATTTCTCGCTCTTTTTTTCTCTTCCCTATTTTTTACTTGCCCTACACGAACTATAAGTCCAACTGGGTTCATTGACCACTCCTTCTTTTCATCTGGTCATGGGGAATCTGATAGTATTAAATTCGACAGTCCCTGACCTTCCTCAGAGAAGGGGCGCATGTTTTAATGTACTATCCCCGTTGAAAATGAGCTTTCTCTCGCTCTTTTTTTCGCTCTTTACTTCCTGATTTCTTGCTTGCCCTGCACGACCTATAAGTCCAACTGGGTTCATTGACCACACATTCTTTTCATCAGATCAAGGGGAATCTGGAAGTATTAAATTCGACAGTCCCTGACCTTCCTGAGAGAAGGGGCGCATGTTTAAATGTACTGTCCTCCATCACAATTATCTATTTGTCGCACTTTTTTCTCTCTTTACATCCCGATTGTTGTGCTTGCCCTCCACGAACTATAAGTCTAATTGGATTCATTGACCACACATTCGTATCATCAGGTCAAGGGGAATCTGGAAGTATTAAATTACAAAGTCCCTGACCTTCCTGAGAGAAGGGGTGCATGTTTAAATGTACTGTCCATTTTGAAAATGAGCTATTTCTCGCTCTTTTTTTCTCTCTTTACTTCCCGATTTTATGCATGCCCTGCACTATCTATGAGTCCAATTGGGTTCATTGACCACACACTCGTTTCATCTGGTCAAGGGGAATCTGCTAGTATTAAATTATACAATCCCTGACCTTCCCAAGTAAAGGGGCGCATGTTTAAATGTACTGTTCTCCATCACAATTATCTATTTGTCGCACTTTTTTTATCTCTTTACATGCCGATTTTTTGATTGCCCTGCACGAACTATAAGTCCATTTGGGTTCATTGACCACACATTCTTTTCATCAGGTCAAGGGGAATCTGGAAGTATTAAATTCGACAGTCCCTGACCTTCCTGAGAGAAGGGGCGCATGTTTAAATGTACTGTCCATTTTGAATATAAGCTATTTCTCGCTCTTTTTTTCTCTCTTTACTTCCCAAATTTTTGCTTGCCTTGCACAAACTATGAATCCAACTGCGTACATTGACCACTCATTCTTTTCATCTGGTCAAGGCGAATCTGGTAGTATTGCATTCAACAGTCCCTGACCTTCCTGAGAGAAGGGGCGCATGTTTAAATGGACTGTCCTCCATCACAATGATCTATTTCTCGCTTTTTTTTTCTCTTTACTTCCCGATTTTTTGCTTGCCCTGCACGAACTATGAGTCCAATTGGGTTCATTGACGCCACATTCGTTTCATCTGGTCAAGGGGAATCTGCTAGTATTAAATTCCACAGTCCCTGACCTTCTTGAGAAAAGGGGCGCATGTTTAAATGTACTGTCCATTTTGAAAATGAGCTATTTCTCGCTCTTTTTTTCTCTTTACTTCCCGATTTGTTGCTTGCCCTGCACGAACTATAAGTCCAACTGGGTTCATTGACCACTCCTTTTCATCTGGTCACGGGGAATCTGATAGTATTACATTCGACAGTCCCTGACCTTCCTGAGAGAAGGGGCGCATGTCTAAATGTACTGTCCTCCATCACAATTATCTATTTGTCGCACTTTTCTTCTCCCTTTACATCCCGATTTTTTGCTTGCCCTGCACGAACTATCAGTCCAATTGGGTTCATTGAGCCCACATTCGTTTCATCTGGTCAAGAGGAATCTGCTAGTATTAAATTCCACAGTCCCTGACCTTCCTGAGAGAAGAGGCGCATGTTTAAAAGTACTGTTCTCCATCACAATTATCTATTTGTCGCACTTTTTTTCTCTCCTTACTTCCCGATTTTCTGCTTGCCCTGCACGTTATATGAGTCCAACTGGGTTCATGGACCACTTATTCTTTTTATCTGGTCAAGGGGAATCTGGTAGTATTGCATTCAAAAGTCCCTGACCTTCCTGAGAGCAGGGGCGCATGTTTAAATGTACTGTTCTCCATCACAAATATCTATTTGTCGCACTGTTTTTGCTCTTTACATTCCGATTGTTGTGCTTGCCCTCCACGAACTATAAGTCTCATTGGGTTCATTGACCACACATTCGTTTCATCTGGTCAAGGGGAATCTGCTAGTATTAAATTCGACAGTCCCTGAGCTTCCTGAGAGAAGGGCGCATGTTTAAATGTACTCTCCTCCATCACAATTATCGATTTGTCGCACTTTTTTATCTCTCTTAACATCCTGATTTTGTGCTTGCCCTTCACGAACTATAAGTCCAATTGGGTTCATTAACCCCATATTCGTTTCATCTGGTCGAGGGGAATCCGCTGGTATTAAATTGCACAGTCCCTGACATTCCTGAGAAATGGGGCGCATGTTTTAATGTACTGTCCATTTTGAAAATGATCTATTTCTCGCTCTTTTTTTCTCTTTACTTCCCGATTTTTTGCTTGTCCTTCACAAACTATCAGTCCAACTGGCTTCATTGACCACTCATTCTTTTAATCTGGTCAAGGGGAATCTGGTAGTATTAAATTCCACAGTCCCTGACCTTCCTGAGAGAAGGGGCGCATGTTTAAATGTACTGTCCTCCATAACAATGCTCAATTTCTCACACTATTTTTCTCTCTTTACTTCCCGATTTTTTGCTTGCCCTGCACGAACTAAAAGTCCAATTGGGTTCATTTACCCCACATTCGTTTCATCTGGTCAAGAGGAATCTGCTAGTATTAAATTCCACAGTCCCTGACCTTCCTGAGAGAAGGGGCGCATGTTAAAATGTACTATCCCTATTGAAAATGAGCAATTTCTCGCTCTTTTTTCTCTCCTTACTTCCCCATTTTTTGCTTGCCCTGCACGATCTATGGGTCCAACTGGGTTCATGGACCACTTATTCTTTTTATCTGGTCAAGGGGAATCTGGTAGTATTGCATTCCAAAGTCCCTGACCTTCCTGAGAGCAGGGGCGCATGTTTAAATGTACTGTTCTCGATCACAAATATCTTTTTATCGCACTGTTTTCGCTCTTTACATCCCGATTGTTGTGCTTGCCCTCGACGAACTAAAAGTCTCATTGGGTTCATTGACCACACATTTGTTTCATCTGGTCAAGGGGAATCTGCTAGTATTAAATTCGACAGTCCCCTACCTTCCTGAGAGAAGGGGCACATGTTTCAATGTACAATCCCTCTTGAAAATGAGCTATTTCTCGCTCTTTTTTTCTCTCTTTACTTTCCAATTTTTTGCTTGCCCTGCACAAACTATAAATCC
Source organism: Galaxias olidus (assembly GCA_026901105.3). Classification (NCBI taxonomy): domain Eukaryota; kingdom Metazoa; phylum Chordata; class Actinopteri; order Galaxiiformes; family Galaxiidae; genus Galaxias; species Galaxias olidus. The sequence continues at coordinate 6,179 of JAPMUY010005616.1, read as the reverse complement.
AAATGGGTTCATTGACCACTCATTCTTTTCATCTGGTCAAGGGGAATCTGGTAGTATTAAATTCGATAGTCCCTTACCTTCCTGAGAGAAGGGGCGCATGTTTTAATGTACTATCCCAGTTGAAAATGAGCTTTATCTCGCTCTTTTTTTCTCTCTTGACTTTCTGAATTCTTGCTTGCCCTGCACGACCTATGAGTCCAACTGGGTTCATTGACCGCTCCTTCTTTTCATCTGGTCATGGGGAATCTGCTAGTATTAAATTACACAGTTCCTGACCTTCCTGAGAGAAGGGGCGCATGTTTCAACGTACTATCCCTCTTGAAAATGAGCTATTTCTCGTTTATTTTATCTCTCTTTACTTCCCAATTTTTTTGTCTTCCCTGCACAAACTATAAATCCAACTGGGTTCATTGACCACTCATTCTTTTCATCTGGTCAAGGGGAATCTGGTGGTATTAAATTCGACAGTCCCTTACCTTCCTGGGAGAAGGGACGCTAGTTTAAATGTACTATCCCTCTTGAAAATTAGCTACTTCTCGCTCTTTTTTTCTCTCTTTACTTCCCAACTTTTTGCTTGCCCTGCACGATCTATAAGTACGATTTGGTTCATTGACCGCACATTCGTTTCATCTGGTCAAGGGGAATCTGGTAGTATTAAATTCCACAGTCCGTGAACTTCCTGAGAGAAGGGGCGCATGTTTAAATGCACTCTCATCCATCACAATTATCCATGTCGCACTTTTTTTCTCTCTTTACATCCCTATTTTTTGCTTACCCTGCACAAACTATAAGTCCAATTGGGTTCATTGACCCCACATTCGTTTCATCTGGTCAAGGGGAATCTGCTAGTATTAAATTCCACAGTCCCTGGCCTTTCTGAGAAAAGGGGCGCATGTTTAAATGTACTGTTCTCCATCACAATTATCTAGTTGTCGCACTTTTTTCTCTCTTTACATCCCGATTGTTGTGCTTCCCTCCACGAACTATAAGTCTAATTGGGTTCATTGACCACACATTCGTTTCATCTGGTCAAGGGGAATCTGGTAGTATTAAATTCCACAGTCCCTGACCTTCCTGAGAGAAGGGGCGCATGTTTAAATGTTCTGTCCTCCGTCACAATTATCTAATTCTCGCTCTTTTTTTCTCTCTTTACTTCTCGATTTCTTCCTTGCCCTACACAAAGTATGAGTCCACCTGGGTTCATTGACCACTTCTTCCTTTCATCTGGTCAAGGGGAACCTGGTAGTATTAAATTCCACAGTTCCTGACCTTCCTGAGAGGAAGGGCGCATGTTTAAATGTAGTCCTCCATCACAATTATCTATTTGTCGCACTTTTTTTCTCTCTTTACATCCCGATATTGTGCTTGCCCTCCACGACTATAAGTTCAATTGGGTTCATTGACCCCACATTCGTTTCATCTGGTCAAGGTGAATCTGCTAGTATTAAGTTCGACAGTCCCTGAGCTTCCTGAGAGAACGGGCGCATTTTTAAATGTACTGTCCCTCTTGAAAATGAGCTATTTCTCGCTCTTTTTTTCTCTCTTCACTTCCCGATTTTTTTTCTAGCCCTGCAAAAACTATGAGTCCAACTGGGTTCATTGACCACTCATTCTTTTCATCTGGTCAAGGGGAATCTGGTAGTATAAAATTCCACAGTCCTGACCTTCCTGAGAGAAGGAGCGCATGTTGAAATGTACTGTCCTCCATCACAATTTTCTATTTCTCGCTCTTTGTTTCTCTTTACTTCCCGATTTTTTCCTTGCCCTGCATAAACTGAGTCCAATTGGGTTCATTGACCACTCATTCTTTTCATCTGGTCAAGGGGAATCTGGTAGTATTAAATTCCAAAGTCCCTGACCTTCCTGAGAGCAGGGGCGCATGTTTAAATGTACTGTTCTCCATCACAAATATCTATTTGTCGCACTGTTTTCGCTCTTTACATCCCGATTGTTGTGCTTGCCCTCCACGAACTATAAGTCTCATCGGGTTCATTGACCACACATTCGTTTCATCTGGTCAAGGGGAATCTGCTAGTATTAAATTCGACAGTCCCTGACCTTCCTGAGAGAAGGGGCGCATGTTTCAATGTACTATCCCTCTTGAAAATGAGCTATTTCTCGCTCTTTTTTTCTCTCTATAATTCCCAATTTCTTGCTTGCCCTGCACAAACTATAAATCCAACTGGGTTCATTGACCACTCATTCTTTTCATCTGGTCAAGGGGAATCTGGTAGTATTAAATTCGATAGTCCCTTACCTTCCTGAGAGAAGGGGCGCATGTTTTAATGTAACATCACCGTTGAAAATGAGCTTTTTCTCGCTCTTTTTTTCTCTCTATACTTCCTGATTTCTTGCTTGCCATGCACGACCTATAAGTCCAACTGGGTTCATTGACCAATCATTCTTTTCATCAGATCAAGGGGAATCTGGAAGTATTAAATTCGACAATCCTTGACCTTTCTGAGAGAAGGGGCGCATGTTTAAATGTACTGTCCATTTTGAAAATGAGCTATTTCTCGCTCTTTTTTTCTCTCTTTACTTCCCGATTTTTTGCTTGCCCTGCACGAACTATAAGTCCAACTGGGTTCATTGACCACTCCTTCTTTTCATCTGGTCAAGGGGAATCTGCTAGTATTAAATTCGACAGTCCCTGACCTTCCTGAGAGAAAGGGCGAATGTTTAAATGTACTATCCCCTTTGAAATTGAGCTATTTCTCGCTCTTTTTTTCTCTTTACTTCCCGATTTTTTGCTTGCCCTGCACAAACTATGAGTCCAGCTGGGTTCATTGACAACTCATTCTTTCCATCTGGTCAAGGATATTCTGGTAGTATTAAATTCCACAGTCCCTGACCTTCCTGAGAGAAGGGGCGCATGTTTAAATGTACTGTCCTCCATCACAATTATCTGTTTCTCGCTCTTTTTTTCTCTCTTTACTTCCAGATTTTTTGCTTGCCCTGCACGAACTATCAGTTAAACTGTGTTCTTTGACCACTCATTCGTTTCAGCAGGTCAAGGGGAATCTGGTAGTATTAAATTCCATAGTCCCTGACCTTCCTGAGAGAAGGGGTGCATGTTTAAATATACTGTCCTCCATCACAATTATCTGTTTCTCGCTCTTTTTTTCTCTCTTTACTTCCCGATTCTTTGCTTGCCCTGCACGAACTATCAGTAAAACTGTGTTCTTTGACCACTCATTCGTTTCATCTGGTCAAGGGGAATCTGCTAGTATTAAATTCGACAGTCCCTGAGCTTCCTGAGAGAAAGGGCGAATGTTTAAATGTACTATCCCCTTTGAAATTGAGCTATTTCTCGCTCTTTTTTTCTCTCTTTACTTCTCGATTTCTTCCTTGCCCTACACAAAGTATGAGTCCACCTGGGTTCATTGACCACTTATTCCTTTCATCTGGTCAAGGGGAACCTGGTAGTATTAAATTCCACAGTTCCTGACCTTCCTGAGAGGAAGGGCGCATGTTTAAATGTAGTCCTCCATCACAATTATCTATTTGTCGCACTTTTTTTCTCTCTTTACATCCCGATTTTTTGCTTGCCCTCCACGAACGATAAGTCCAATTGGGTTCATTGACCCCACATTCGTTTCATCTGGTCAAGGTGAATCTGCTAGTATTACATTCCACAGACCCTGACCTTCCTGAGAGAACGAAAATGTACTGTCCCTCTTGAAAATGAGCTATTTCTCGCTCTTTTTTTCTCTCTTCACTTCCCGATTTTTTTGCTAGCCCTGCAAAAACTATGAGTCCAACTGGGTTCATTGACCACTCATTCTTTTCATCTGGTCAAGGGGAATCTGGTGGTATTAAATTCGAAGGTCCATAAGCTTCCTGAGAGAAGTGGCGCATGTTTAAATGTACTGTCCTCCATCACAATTATCTATTTCTCGCTCTTTTTTTCTCTTTACATCCTAATTTTTGGCTTGCACTGCACAAACTGTTAGTCCAACTGGGTTCATTGACCACTCATTCTTTTCACCTGGTCAAGGGGAATCTGGTAGTATTACATTCCACAGTCCCTGACCTTCCTGAGAGAAGGGGCGCATGTTTAAATGTACTGTTCTCCATCAAAAATATCTATTTGTCGCACTTTTTTTCTCTCTTTACATCCCGATTTTGTGCTTGCCCTGCACGAACTATATGTCCATTTGGGTTCATTGACCACACATTCGTTTCATCAGGTCAAGGGGAACCTGGAAGTATTAAATTCGACAGTCCCTGACCTTCCTGAGAGAAGGGGCGCATGTTTTAATGTACTATCCCTTTTGAAAATGAGCTATTTCTCGCTCTTTTTTTCTCTCTTTACTTCCCAATTTCTTGCTTGCCCTGCACAAACTATAAATCCAACTGGGTTCATTGACCACTCATTCTTTTCATCTGGTCAAGGGGAATCTGGTAGTATTAAATTCGACAGTCCCTGACCTTCCTGAGAGAAGGGGCGCATGTTTAAATGTACTGTCCATTTTGAAAATGAGCTATTTCTCGCTCTTTTTTTCTCTCTTTACTTCCCGATTTTTTTGCTTGCCCTGCACGAACTATAAGCCCAACTGGGTTTATTGACCACTCCTTCTTTTCATCTGGTCAAGGGGAATCTGCTAGTATTAAATTCGACAGTCCCTGACCTTTCTGAGAGAAGGGGCGCATGTTTTATGTACTATCCCCGTTGAAAATGAGCTTTTTCTTACTCTTTTTTTCGTTCTTTACTTCCTAATTTCTTGCTTGCCCTGCACGACCTATAAGTCCAACTGGGTTCATTGACCACTCATTCGTTTCGTCAGATCAAGGGGAATCTGGAAGAATTAAATTCGACAGTCCATGACCTTCCTGAGAGATGGGGCGCATGTTTAAATGTACTGTCCATTTTGAAAATGAGCTATTTCTCGCTCTTTTTTTCTCTTTTCTTTCCAATTTTTTGCTTGCCCTGCACGAACTATAAGTCCAACTGGGATCATTGACCACTCCTTCTTTTCATCTTGTCATGGGGAATCTGATAGTATTACATTCGACAGTCCCTGACCTTCCTGAGAGAAGGGGCGCATGTTTAAATGTACTGTCCTCCATCACAATTATCTATTTGTCGCACTTTTTTTCTCTCTTTACATCCCGATTTTGTGCTTGCCCTGCACGAACTATAGGTCCATTTGGGTTCATTGACCACACATTCGTTTCATCAGGTCAAGGGGAACCTGGAGGTATTAAATTCGACAGTCCCTGGCCTTCCTGAGAGAAGGGGCGCATGTTTAAATGTACTCTCCTCCATCACATTTATCTATTTCTCGCTTTTTTTTCTCTTTACTTCCCGATTTTTTGCTTGTCCTTCACAAACTATGAGTCCAACTGGCTTCATTGACCACTCATTCTTTTCATCAGATCAAGGGGAATCTGGAAGTATTCAATTCGACAATCCCTGACCTTTCTGAGAGAAGGGGCGCATGTTTAAATGTACTGTCCATTTTGAAAATGAGCTATTTCTCGCTCTTTTTTTGTCTCTTTACTTCCCGATTTGTTGTTTGCCCTGCACGAACTATAAGTCCAACTGGGTTCATTGACCACTCATTCTTTTCATCTGGTCATGGGGAATCTGATAGTATTAAATTCGACAGTCCCTGACCTTCCTCAGAGAAGGGGCGCATGTTTAAATGTACCATCACTGTTGAAAATTAGCTATTTTTCGAATTCTATTTCTCTCTTAACTTCCCGATTTTTTGCTTACCCTGCACAAACTATAAGTACAACTGGGTTCCTTGACCACTCGTTCTTTTCATCAGGTCAAGGGGAATCTGGTAGTCTTAAATTCCACAGTCCCTGACCTTCCTGAAAGAAGAGGCACATGTTTAAGTTTAATATCCTCCATCACAATTCTCTATTTGTCGCACTTTTTTTCTTTCTTTACATCACAATTTATTGCTTGCCCTACACGAACTATAAGTCCAATTGGGTTCATTTCCCACTCATTATTTTCATCTGGTCAAGGGGAATCTGCTAGTATTAAATTCGACAGTCACTGACCTTCCTGAGAGAACAGGCGTGTGTTTAAATGTACTATCCTTCATGAAAATGAGCTATTTGTCGCACTTTTTTTCTGTTTACTTCCTGATTTGTTGCTTGCCCTGCACGAACTATAAGTCCAATTGGGTTCATTGACCACACATTCGTTTCATTTGGTCAAG
>JAPMUY010005615.1:0-108951 GCA_026901105.3 Galaxias olidus | reverse complement strand
CCTGTGTCTGCCGACAAATTAGCAGATCAGAAGGTAGCGTGGTTCGTCTCACGTCGGGGTCAAAGTTAGTTCATGCACTTGCCTGCAGGTCTTTGTTAAAATCAGAGTTGATTGCTTCTCGTGCGGTCCTTTGTTTTCTCATTTTGCAGGATGGTTCATGAATCAGAGTTGAGTGAAGATGATTGCTTAGATGATTGCTTCTTGTGTGATCCTTGCTCTTATGATTTTGCTGGATGGTTTGTGAGGTGCCCTGCCTGTCTCACAAGGAATACTACTTACTTCACCTACAGTCCTCTGCTCTACCAGCTGAGCTATCGAAGGGCAGTGACTCTCCTACTGGCCACTGCTAATTTGTCAGCAGACACAGGGGACCAATAGGCCCATATTAAAAGATTAGATCACATTCAAAGTCTGATGCTGCACCGAGGCTTTAGCAGGGGGTACACTGGACCATCCTTTACGAAAGGAAAGAAGCATATGCCGCCCCACAATTCCTTGCGGCACCAACGCTTTAAAAGTACGCGTCCTTTGGCCGTTCACGAAAACATGCGATCGTAATGGTTGACAAAGGATCACGCAGGTCAACATAAGTTACCGTTACTGATGAGGCTAAGCATTTTCCATCTTATTCCCTAATTTGCTAATATGCTTATGTTTGGCGCTTTCAAAAAAACTTTCCACTCATAAGCGACAACGTTATAAACGTTACGCTACTGTTGTAAATGACCAAAGGAAAGCTCACGTTGAACCTATTAGCCTAGTAGGCCTAATTGCATTAGTCATATGTTTCCACTTGAGCGTTGTTGTCTGGCCAGCCTTTACAATTAACATTGATATCTATATTACTGAAGTCACAGACGCAGAAACCCTTGCCGTAATAAATAGCAAGGGCGAGATGCGCTTTCTGTAGTCCATCTACGGGATATTGTAGTTTCACCACGGAAGACCCACGTCAATGGAAACCGCCGTCGCACGATTACATAGCCTAGTGTAAGCGCGGTCGGATTCCTTTAGCAACGGCATTGTCTTTTGCTAAGTCCTTATGAATTCTCCTTCACGCCTCTTTTCCTTAACCTCATGACGTTTTCCCTCGGGGTTACCAAACTTGAACCCTGGACCCTCAAAAAGTCTGAAGCTCTACCAACCGAGCCATCCATCTATCCAGCCTCTATCATTGACACCAAATCTTGTTTTCGCTGGATGGTTTGTGAGGTGCCCTGTCTCACAAAGCTTTTAGCACACTATCTTTTTCCACACCCAACGCAATGTCAGGATGGTTTCACCCAACCGACTGTCCACATGTGCAACACCTTTGCCAGAAAAGCCAAGTCCTCGTGGCGCAACGGTGGCATGTCTAACTCCAGATCAAAAGGTTGTGTTTTGTGTTGAACCTGCTATCCAAGGGTTACTAGTTACTTCACCTAGACTCCTCTGCTCTACCAGCTGAGCCATCGAAGGGTGATGAGCCACCGCAAATTTGTAAGCATCATCATAATCATCATCATCTTCATCCGCTTTGTCCGGGGTCGGGTCGCGGAGGTAGCAGTTCCAGCAGGGCATCCCAAACTTCCCTTTCCCGGGCCACATTAACCAGCTCTGACTGGGGGATTCCAAGGCGTTCCCAGGCCAGTGTGGAGATATAATCCCTCCACCTGGTCCTAGGTCTGCCCTGCGGCCTCCGCCCAGCTGGACTTGCCTGGAACACCTCCCTAGGGAGGCGGCCAGGTGGCATCCTTACTAGAAGCCCGAACCACCTCAACTGGCTCATTTCTACGCAAAGAAGCAGCGGCTCTACTCCGAGTGGAAAAAGGAGCTGTGTTCTTCAATTGCAAAACGTGTTTGAAGCCGGGAGACAGTTCCTGACGGCGGAACTCTTACAACCAGGCCACAGCTTAAAATGATAGCAAGGTACAAAATGTGAACACGCAACGAGCCTATGTATCGCCAATTCTTCAACAAAACAGCAAGCGAATTATTCAACGTCCCTGTTGTAAGTGAAAAGACAGTTTGGCAGCAGTGGGATTTCAATACACGCCTCTGTAGAGAATGGAGCCTTCACACGTGCTGTAAACCGCTCGGCCAACTATGCTGCGCTTCACTATAAAGAAACTCACCTGAACAGATTTCCAGATTCCGCTCATGAGCCCAATTTCACAGAGGACTGTTGTCTGGAGATGTGATAAGAAGTCCATTGAATTAGGCCTGCTGTAACCCTTTACTTCTTTGGTACAGAGACACATTCACATTGTGCGGATATGCTAAAAGTGAAGAGTTGCCGAAATTCAGAGAGGAAACTGCTACTCTACTTCTTCAGACACGAGCAGAATAAAGTAAGTCTTAGATGGCAGCACTTGATAGAAGTTGGGGAAACCCCAATTCCTTTTCAGTCTATAGCCATCACCATTAAGCCAAGACCAACAGTGTTCCTAACATCATGCTCCTTTCATACAACTTGTTTAGCTCATCATCCTTGTTTGGCTCATCATCTCACTTCTTTGTAGAGTTCGCAGCCCGTTTAAGATAGAAGGGTATCGTGATCCTGGAACCTTGGAGTGTATCTGTCCTTTAATGCTTTTGTAAGGGATACACGTACTTTTACGAGCTGTTATTCTAAAGACCTGTCTAGTTAATTTTTGTTGAACAGATGTATTGTCCTATCAGTAGTATAGGCTGTATGTTGCGCTGACCGCTCTGACCTATCAGAGTTCTTGGTTGACGTGCAGAGCGGGGTACCTAGGAAGAGAGGGGGAGATAAGAAAATATCGGAGTGAGTAAAGACCACGTTTTGACATGTGTCGTGGTAAAAAGCCGTTCTTTTGGTTTTTCCAGTGAGACAACTTTTAAGAAAAGAACCTAGACGAAAATGCGGTTGATCAAGCGGGAGAGATGTGGACTGTGTTGAACTTGAAGTGAGTTACACGAGTTAGTGAAACCGTAGTTGCTTGAGCACAATTAGCTTTGGATTAGCACGTTGTCGGCTGTATGCTAGTCAAGTGTCCTGTGTGGTGCGTCCGTATTGTGTGTGAGTTTGTAGTCAGAAGAGCGCTGGGGAGAACACCCAGAAAAGTTGCATCGGTGCACAGACCGGCGCACATAACCTAGAACGTCTTGTGAGCTGGACGGAGTTCAACATTAAGAGCTTACTTCAAGCAGACGCTGGTGATTGCTCAGGTGGACAGCGCGTTGTGTGAGATTCTCATTGAAATTGAACCAAGGGTTTCCCTGCCATCCAGAATACACTCTCCCATTGACTCATCTCTGCTAATCTCTGCTGATTGGTATTCTGCTCTATTCTGTTTCCACTATTATATCAAGGACTGAGGTATGTTAACTTGCTGTCTTGAACTGAAGACAAGACGAATGTGTAACTGTTTGAAGGGACTCAGTTAAATTCATTACTGTGTATGGGACCATACTCATGGACATTTTATGGACTGTGACGAAGGTTTAAATTGGGTTTGAGTTAGATGAGTTGAGTTAGCGTGATCATAGCGTCTGGGTTGGGGCGGTAAACGATGGGTGTGCAGAGTTTGGCAAGCACTAGCAGCCTTAACTCTATTTGCAGGTTAACGTCAACTCCACATGCCTATATACTAAACGTGATTACGAATTTCTCCGGTCTAGTGACAATACACCCAAGTTAATTCTGACACAGCCCACAATACAACCTTATTCCTTCATTCCAAATAGCTAGACAATCAAAACACTGCCAAACTACGCTGGTCGGTGATGTCATCTTTCTTCGTCCTACTTTCCTCCTCACTGGTTGAACTTGCGGGGCGAACAGTCTAATCTGTGTTTAGTTTTTTCCCCTCTTATTTTTTTTGTCCAGCATTCTTAACATTAGTAACTGATGTCCGTTTTTGAAATAGCAACATTTGACTAGGAAGATACGCATTTCAGTGCAAATTATGTCAATATGCAATTTTAAATGAATACATAAATATAAAACGTTTAACCGTCTAGTATTTCTGATGCCAACTAGCAAGGGTAGCAACGTTTAACCAACTAGTCCAGTGATTTTCAACCACGGTGCCGCGGCACACTAGTGTGCCGTGAGAGATCGTCAGGTGTGCCGTGAGAAATTATCCAATTTCACTTAATTAGTCTTAAAACATTTTTTATTAACATTTATTAATTATTATCTGCAAATAATATGCCATTGTCGAGTGTCTGTGCCAAAAAATCTTTACGTCTTTCAACTCAACCGGACCCCAAGACTCATCAGTGAGGTCCCCGTCTTGTTTTGAAGTGTTTCAGAGGCAAGAAATCGCTGCAGAAGTTGCAGAAAAATGCACGCATTTATTAACCAGGAAGCCGCCGGCGGGCAATTGCCTCGTTCCAGCTGTGTACACACCAAAAGCGACTTTTATTTGTAGCACGACAAAATTACGTACAAAGTCAATGGCATGAGGCAACATGTCGCTGAAAGCCGCCACAGACCTGTTGCGCGACAGAGTCGGCGCGACCCCCGTGTCGCGCAACTTCAGTCCGCCACCAGGAGAAGTTTTTAAAAAGGAAAAATGCAAACTCCGAACTGGGCCCTGGACAAGATTCTGACCCAGGTGATTACTGATCCTATTACTCAAATCTGTTTGCAAGTGATGAGTGGTGTGCAAAGCTGGCATACTTGGCAGAAATATTTCATCATCTGAATGAACTGAACACACGGACGCAAGGCCGAAATGAAAACCTGCTTACAAGCACAGATAAAATAAATGGATTCCGTTCAAAGGTGCACCTCTGGCAACAACATGTGCAAAGTGCCAACCTTGAGATGTTCCCACTCACAAAGAAACAGCAAGATCACACTGCTGCACTGTGCGAGGTAATAGGTAAACATTTGAAAACTCTGGAAGAGACGTTGTCATTTTATTTCTCTTCAGCCTCCACTGAATGCCTTGACTGGGTTAGGGACCCATACATCTCAGCATCAGTTGTTGGAAAGGACATGACTTTACAGGAGCAGGAGGAACTAACTGAACGGAAACAAGATTGTGGTTTAAAGCTAAAATTTGCTGATCTTCCTTTGGACAGTTTTTGGTTGACTGCTGCCAAGGAGTTCCCCATTCTGGCCAACAAAGCTGTTTTGATATTGCTCCCATTTTCCACAACATATCTGTGTGAGCTGAGCTTTTCAAGCCTCACTGCTATAAAAACTAAAAACAGAGAGAGACTGAGAGCTGTTGAAGAAGAGCTTCGTGTGTGTCTTTCTTCAATTCCTGTCAGGATATCGGCTTTGTGTTCATCTAAACAGGCCCAGGTTTCACACTGAGTGGGTATAAATAAATTGAGAAACTATATTGTAATTATATATACTGTATTAGGCGACAAAGTGTCATTTTGTAAAATTTTTGGTTGGTGGTGTGCCACAAGATTTTTCCAATGTAAAAAATGTGCCGTGGCTCAAAAAAGGTTGAAAAACACTGAACTAGTCGACTAGTCGTGCACATCCCTAGTTGTGTAACAGACATTTATAAGTCCTCTTGTGAGTCTTGAACCTCACGAAAGCCAGTGAAGTTAGCAAATGGATAAGCTTCTCGTATTCTACTGACGACACATGCTGATAGGGGGATACGATTATCTTTCCCCAAAATTTCTCCGCGTAACATCCATTCCAGAAAAGGGCGATATGCAGCCAGAGGAAATTGACTGAAAAGAATAATACATATAATAATTTTCTTATAATATAAAAAAACACAATTAGCTATTTATGCTGGAAAACAAGTATAGATGCATATTTTAGTTATCCATCTATCCATCCATCCATTTTCCGCCGCTTATCCGGAGCCGGGTCGCGGTGGCAGCAGGCTAAGAAGGGTAGTCCAGACGTCCCTATCCCCAGCAACGCTTTCCAGCTCTTCCTGGAGGATCCCGAGGCGTTCCCAGGCCAGATGATATATATAATCTCTCCAGCGTGTTCTGGGTCTACCCCGGGGTCTCCTACCAGTAGGGCGTGCCCGGAAAACCTCCAACGGGAGGCACCCAGGAGGCATCCTAATCAAATGCCCGAACCACCTCATCTGGCTCCTTTCGTTGCGAAGGAGCAGCGGCTCTACTCCGAGCTCCCTCCGGATGACCGAGCTCTTTACCCTATCCCTAAGACTGAGCCCAGCCACCCTATAGGGTATTTTTGTGATAATATTAGTCAACAGGGTTGTCTAGTCTAAACAGTTGCAGCGTTCCCATTGCAAAATACAATGCAAGTACTAGCAAACCTTATAAAGAAAATAGCGTTTTAATTTTACAGGGTCAAGAACAATTATCTAACAACTTGATCACCTAAAATCTTGTACATTATTAGTGCTAGGTAACTAACATTACCGAGCTAATATTCGCATGAATTGAGACAAATTGAGGTGGAGCCGCTAGCTCGTTACAGCAACATCTATAGCCACAAATTAATCCACACAGGTAAAAAAAAAAAAGGTCAACATGAGATATGTATTAGCTAGCTAGCGACTAACTCAGCTGTCAAATGCCCCCTTGGCCCAGCAGGTCTTGCACTCGGTTTTCTAAAATAGGTCTCCAGCACTTCGCTGTCTGTATGCAACGCTGCAAAGCTTTCATGCTCAGTTACACACGTTCGTCCACCTTCTTTGCTTGAGCCTGGAGTGTGTCGTACTTGACAGCAGAAACTGTGCACGGTCCCACTCATTGCAGCATACACCCTGTCTCCGTTGCCATCGGCAGGCAATACCCACAAATGCACCACCAGTTCAAGTCCAGCCTTGGCTCAGCTGCTATTGCTTCAGCTCCAGCATTACTTGATCTCTCTTTCAGGTTCCTCATCGCTAAATTCCGGTTCAAATAAATACAGCTAAATTTCACTGTCTAACAAAATATCCATAAAGATGTCATCATCTAATTCTGCAGTGGAGTCCGTAACCTCGTCACATTGTAATGTATGTGGGAGAATTAAAAAATTACGGTTCAGATCAGTCCTCTTGAAGTTTCAATATTTAATAGAAATTGTCTGCCACCATGTACGATCACCCGCGAAACTGACAAATTGCTTCAGAGCACAAGGAAGTGCATCACTAAATCAGGAAGATTTATTTCGGTGGCTTATAATAGTTGATCGTAGGCAGTAATAGCTAGCAATCAACCTACCCACCTTATTAGGAGAGATGGTGGACAAATTACATTTATTGCCTGTCCCCATTCACGGAATTGTTAGCGCAGTCAGTATAGTGATAACCAAATGCTAGCTGTTTTATCTTGTGGGGGGGAATGATACCGAGCAGGGCCAGAGAAGCGTTCGACAGTGGCTATTAGATATTACTGGGTTAGCTTATTTCCACTGTCTATGGCATGATGTTAGTTAGAATATCGTTACAAAAGCACTCATACTCATAGATTATTTATGCCATAAATACCTACCAACCCAATATAAACTTGAAATTCTAAACAACTTATAAAAACTGTCATCTATAGAATAACTGAAATAATCAACTACACTGTTTTCTTCTATCTTATGCTCAAACCGTCAAGAGCTATATCCCTTGTTTCATGCAGACATTTTATTTGGATGCATCAACAAAGAAACTTTATGATTAGTTTGCAATGAACATCAGAATTTTTTATTGATAATTCACTGAATATATAGGTTTGACAATCGTACTTTGCATTGTCTGTGAACATGTTCCGCTGCAAGTCCTCGTGCAATCACTCAGCACTGTAAACAAATGCACGTTTTTGCAAAAGTTAGGGGAAATAAGTACACCTAGCAAACGGTAGATGACGCCAAAATCACCTCCTACAGAGATTTACCAATACTAACTTAAGTACCAGAATTAGTTGAGTTTTCCGGCTTACAAGCCCATGCCAATGTCTCAACTGCATGGCAAATAGGAGTACAGGTGGGCATTCCCCCTGTCTGTTTTAGCTATAGGGCAAACCTGTCACTTCATCCATAGACTGGCTAGTAGCTCGCAAGCTAGTTAACTGCAAGCAAATATTAAAAGGATTAATTAACCTAAGTTAGTTGTTGCAAGACTAGTTGCAAGACTTGTTGCTTGAACAGACAAATCCTTCATCACAGGAACTAGTAGCATGATAAAAAGAAGCTGCAGACAATCCAGAGAAAGTACAACAGGCACTTACCTTGATTGACATGTAGGACAAAACACATGACGAAAATGTGGAGGAAGGAACTGAACTTTGCCATGGCATCACAGGTTAAGGTCGGCCTCTCGGAGCCACCCATCCCATCCCACAGAGTGCACAACTAGTTTCTCCAATTTTGCAGAAGTGGCAAGGTCTTACTTCTTTGTGGATGGCGCACGGTTGTTTAGCATGGCCTCCCTTTTCGTGGATGATAACGGGAACTGATTGCTAAATGTTTAGATGCTCATCTTGGTCAGAAAGAACTTGCACTTATTATTATTATTAAGCAATTATTATTTTGTCTGGCTCAGTTATACAAAAGACAAAGTGTCAAAAAATATTATTGAAGACAGGTCATTTCATCTTTAATCTGACATCTGCCGATTTTCATATTTTGTATATCTTAGTTTATAATTAATAAGCTCATCAAATCGATGATCTGTATCTGCCTCATAAAAGCTGACACATTTTCCTCTTGTCCTGCTACCAGAGATCTTTAGAGTCAGTTTAATTGAGAATCCATGTTCTGGGAAGTACAATCTGACGTTTTTGCTCGCGAAGCTAACATGATCCCTTACAGTAATTAGAATTCTACAAAAGTAATAAAAAAAAAATCATATTGTCTTACCACCATATATTGTGATTAAGGGCGAATCCATCTGTTGCCTCTAATTTTCTGTTGTCTTTAATGTAAACTTTATCTCTGCTATCTTTTCTGTAGTTTGATAGGCGGCGCAGAGGAAGAAGGCTTAACCAAAGATCCCAACGGAGAAATGGTCACACCTCTATACCTGCTGAATTTGATGACAGTCAAGGAAATGACTATGAGGTAAACCAGGTTTAAATCTAGCCAAGCCTGCCCGTTTTATGCTTTCTGTATAAAAAGGTAAGGAAATATATGAAGCTCTAAATACTCATTGTGCAGAGGTTGGATTGGTGTGTTTAAGGCTCTTCTCGCCTTTGAGGAACGCCAAGGTGCAGTTGTGTCAAAGAACACGATGACAAGGAGGGAGATTGAGAGGTTGCCAACAAAAAGTTATGTTTCTTCACACAGTGCTGGAAAAACACAGTGAGTTCTTCTAAGCAATTTGCCAGAAACTCAGCACGCCTGTTGATTTCTAAACTGGACTTATATATTCTAATCTATTAGACCGATAAAGCATTTTAAATTATATTATTGGAAACATAGCAAAGTTTGTATTTTTATACCAACCTGGTAGCTAGTGCTGATTTAATCAGGTGCAAGCTGAGGTCCATGGAAACCAATGCTAGAACGCTAGAGAAAAACCACATTAACATCAAAGGCTAATAGTTTTATTTGCTTGTTACCATTGTGCTCTGACAAAAATTTACTGTTTGGGTGTAGACTTTTCCTAAACATTTTTCTTTTTGCAGATGTCAGATTTGTTTCTCAGACTACTCAGAAAGAGAACAGCTGCGGATGTTGCCTTGTCTCCATGACTACCATGTCCAATGCATTGACCGCTGGTTAACGGTATGACTTAGTCTGCTCGTCACGCAATATATGTTGACCGCTTAAACAAAACACAGCACCTAATCTACTTTATTAAATAACTTGCCTAAAGATACGGTTTGACTCAGATCTCAGACCCTATGGCAAAAACATATTTTACGTGAGTAAGCCTACCTACAGTATATTGTTTTTTAAACAATTTAAAGTTGAGGATTTTTCTAGTTAGAACAAAACCTATGCTTTTTTGGAAGGTAACTGATTTAACAAGAGCTCTGTAGCTGTTACCACTTCTGTTTTGTGAAAATATTGCTCTTGAATGTCAATAAGACTCTTTATAACTTTATAGTTGTGTCCATTCAAACTGTTTAAAAACGCTACGCAGCACAATTGTCTTTACCGCAGCGTTTTAGAGCTCCTATTGTGTCAACATTACGCTGATTAGGTTTGACCTGCCGACTGATTACGTTACAGGTTGGTCGGTGCAGCACGCTCAACCGTGATTTTCACCTGTGTTTCCTTCAGAACAATCAAATTGTGACAAAAAACTACAAATACGTCTGCGATTGCGTTGCGTTCCTTGCGATTGCGTTGGGTACCTTGCGTTTACGTAGAGTATGTATTGAGCTTAAGAGGGGGAGATGATGGCACTGGAAAAAATGGGTGCAAGTTATGCATATTTTAGGCCTACAACTGACAACTTTAAAATCTCTAAATCATTGGAAGTGTATGCCACCCATTCCCCATTTTGTCGATGTCCTCCAACCGTCCCATCTTCCCTTCATCACCCAATACTTATCCGCTTAATACACCCTTAACCCCACCCCCAATCTTTTTATTTTGGCATTCAGATATTTCTTTAAAAACTCTAGGTTATAGTAGCTACAAGCCGGTTAGGCTACCGTACTTTTGCAAACCACTAATTGCAATGTATGTTTTTTTCTCCAATTTGTTTTGGCCAACCCAACCGAAATAGGGCCATATCAAAACAGTAATAATAAGGGAGACCAGCTTATATTACGAACTAACTATTAAAACCTGCAAGCAGATGTTAGCAGGCTTCTGGCAATAAGGCAAAGGACTCCTATTGAATTACATCCAAAACATAATCAGCAAAATGTATGTATTGATTGAGCAAAGAAAAAATAAATTATGTTTGCAGGGCTCCAGACTAACATTCTACACTGGTGGCAGTGCCGCCACTAAGTCTTTCAGTTCGTGACAGTAGCACAAAAAACTGGTGGCAGCTTTCTTTTTTGGTATTTTATATGAAATCGTGCACTTTTTTTTTTTTTACTGGAATAAGGTGCAACTTTTTGACTAAAATATGACTTTAGGATTTTAATAATAATAACTATTTTTTTTGGGTGGCAAATGACATTCTGGAGCCCTGGTTTGCTATTATTCAAGTTTTATCAGTATCGTTAAAAGGGATAGTGAAAGTCTAGATGATTCAAATGCCAGCATTGGTTTATGAATCAGAAGAAAATCCCACCCATTTCTATTTTCAAACCCTGTCAAGTCAATGTTGATGGTGATGCTAATTCTTATAGATTTGGTGTGGCGTTAACAGTATTTCTAGTGTTATTGTAGTGTCTAGTGGGCAGCACACTGTTAAAGCCTCAAAGCCTATATTTAGAAATAGTTCTGTTTACGTTTGATTAAAGCAGCTGCAGGTAGTTTCTTATAAAATGTCACAATTTCGCGGGAGATCACGCCTGGCGGCAGACAACTTTTATTTTGAATATTGAGACTTCAAGAGGACTGTTCTGTACAGCGATTTTTTTCATTCTCCCATAGACATTACAATGTGCAAACTGTAGAAAGGTATTGAAAATATGTTAATACAAAAAAGTTGCCTATGTTGGCTTTAACAAATCTTTTAGAAAATGGGATCATGAAGATTCAACAACTACTCTGATATGGTATCAAAAGATAGAGGCTGCCTCAAAATTGTAATCAATGTTTTACGGTCGAGTCTGAAAATGCAAACGTTTCTTAAATTCCATCTGCATATGCATCTAGTTTGTGCCAACAATGAAAAGGAATTCAGACACGGCCAACCATTAATCCCCAAATCTCTGTCTGCTAGGCTGTCCTCACTAAAGTTAGAACATACCATTAGTAATAAGGTAATTCCTAGTCTTTGTAGAATTTTCTTCCTTCTTTGTCCTTTATGAAATATTATTTCCTATTACCATAGTATTGAGTGTGGGTCTCTGGATGAACCAAAATTTCTCATTTGAATCCAAAGCTGAAAAAGGTTAGGAACCCCTGCCATTTACGTAATTTATCTTTTATACAATATATATTACAAACATTTTGTTATTGGTTACATATAAAAATTAACACATTGTTTAGTCTTGATGCAACCAAAAAGCTGGTACTCGGATCACATTTACAATATGAAATTCTCCTGTCAACAGAAAAACGCCACCTGCCCTATCTGCCGAGCTGACATATCCGAGAGCACTGGCTTTGCCGATCCTGTGTGATGTCCTCTAAGCTACCTCACCACAACTTTACCTTCTGTAGAACCTACCTGTTAATTGTTCATGCATACATCTGGGTTGGAAATTATACTATGTTTTAGACTGTTTTAAATAGGAATGTATTGTGTTTTTTTTGGTTTGCAGCTGAATAATGAAAATAATTACAAACATAAATTAATTTACGTTTTTTGAATAAATGCTCATTTTATTTCTATATGTTTTTTCTGAAGTATATATTATGCAAGGTGTGCAAGATTTCGTTTTAGCAAAGTAAATATAGTGTAGTTTGACCAAATTAATGAGGCATCAATGGATATTAGAGGAATAATGCATTGAAATAAGTAAAAGTGTAATCTAGTTTGGTATTGTTATTTATTTATTTTTTTATTTATTTCCATATTTCCATTAACCTTTTGGTCTTAATGTCAGGTTAGCTAACCAGGTGTCTCCTAACTTCTTATAGGTATGTTGCACGACTCCTATTTTCTAGATTGCCTTCATTGATCATTCATCAGTCATAGTAGCGCTTTTTCATTGCTCTGTATTTCCTCAGGTAGTACAATGCCTCCAGTTCCTTGACCACAAATCCCCTCGGGCAAGCATTTGCTTGATCTGTTTTGGTTCCTTTTCGTCTTTGTTCTTCTTAAATGCTGCCCTCAGGCGGTCCCTGAAATAGTCAGCTCCTTTAGGATGTTCCCGTCCAAGGTAAAGAAGCTATCAAATATGAAAACAAAGCCACAATTTACTGTTGACATTGGAACATGGTAATTAGACGTCACACACTACAGTGCCTTGGCAAAGAAATTGTATATGCCAACATCCAGTTGTAACTTGATGGTTTGTGTGATTCATGTCAGTTTTTCATATGATGCCAATATATTGGCCTGCATCTATGAAAAACTAAAAATGTCATACATTTGTCATTTTTTGTATAGTCATAATAACAACAACAATTAGTAAGCCTACATTACAGTTGAGAGTATGTGTTGCCGGTTAGTTGAACATTTTGTATGTAGAAAATAAAGATATAAAAAATAACTGGAAACCTTTTGATGTGTACATTAAACGTACTTACATTTTTATATAATCTGACCACTTCACTTCTTAGACGATTAGCCATGGTCTCTGTTTGGACAGCACCATCTTAGTATAAAGACGGTCAAATTGGAAATTAGATTGAAGTCAGATCCAAAAATAAAAAAACTAAAATTACATTGCGGCTTTACATCTATAGGCCTAGTTGAAATATTCTAGACAATCAAAAATTGTTGGAGTTAAGTAGGCTACATGGACTGGTCTGACAATATTAGATCTGCGTCAACGGTGGTTAGAAGTGGATACGAACACTAAACTAAGCGAATGAAATATCGGAAATCTAAGGTATATACATCGAGTATAATAAACCATCATTCCTACTAGCTAAATCAGGACGGGTAAAAATAAATGTATTCTGGTTTACGACATTTAGGTGGGACTGGTAACAGAAAACGTCAAAATAAAATTCCCTTGCTTGGTCTCACTTAAAGTTTCAATGCCCTTTGAACAGCATTGCTGGCTTCAAACCAGAGCTCTCTGACTGGCGCTATTAGTATTACAAACCAATCGGCAAGTGCTGTACAGAGCCATGGAGAGGAATAGTTGTAGAACTAGTCGCTAATTGTGTCGTGGAAATACAATCGTTTGCCTTGAGATTTGCCAAAAATATAATACTGTTTACAATTGCTATCTAGTATTGTCAATTGCTTATATAGTTGGTTATATATTATGCAAATAATGTATTCAGGGATACAAGCCTTTTAGTGCTCTAACGTACAAAACATTTTGAATTTGTTTCCACCCGGAAGAGTTGTGTGACACCACAAGTTTCTGACTGAGCCAGGTTGCTAGGCTAATAAATTCGCTTACGCTTAGCTACTGTGTAGCCGAGCCGGCGGTGAACCGCTGAAAACCGCGATTCCTCTGAGCCGCATTGTGTTTTAGAATTTTAGTAGTTTGTATTGCTCGATTTTAATGGCCCACAAAGTCATTGAATAAAGTGAGTGAGTTGGCACATAGCTACGTAATTCTCAAAGACGACAAGATATATAGTGGCGTGGGAAAACAATAGCCAGCGCTGTCGCTAGCTAGATAGCTACCGTCTAATGCTTGCTAGCTAGCTAACTACGCTGACATTACTTGGCTTAGTAGGCTAGCACGAACGTTAATTGGCTTATCTGATTAGTTGAACTAGTCAATTAATATGAAATATAGTTTTGGAATATTTTAACAAAATATGAGTATCCTTGAATATGCAGCATTTCCCCATGCGTTTCAGATTTAAAGTCAACCACCTAACTGTCTTGCCAAGTTGGAAGCTCTTCGGACCCTTTATTAACAGCCATAATGGCAATGAGACAGACTCCCTTAACTTGCTCTGGACACACAAGGCCAGTAGTTGACCTAGCATTCAGTGGAATAACACCATATGGTTATTTCCTCATCAGTGCCTGCAAAGGTAAGAATTTGAATGCTTATATTGGTTATTGCAGAGAAGCAGACCAACCATGGGTAAAACATGCTAGCTTTGCCATGTTTACTATGTGTAGTTTTAGTCAGTATTTTATGTGCCGCTTATAATTGTACGATAGATGGAAAGCCGATGTTACGCCAGGGAGATACAGGAGACTGGATTGGAACGTTCTTAGGCCACAAGGGAGCAGTCTGGGGGGCCACTCTGAACAAGGATGCTACAAAAGCAGCTACTGCTGCAGCAGACTTCACCGCGTGAGTATATACCAATTCAAAAAACACCATATAACTACAATTAATTTTATAGCTTTAGAACATGGTCAAAGTTAATGTATACAAAAGGACATTATCTCACGTCTGAGTCAAAACATTAATGTGCAAGGTCAAGTCACAAGTTATGAATATTGTGACTCGAGTCACACTCAAGTCAGAGTACCACAGCACTGCCTGGAATGCATCAACACCCTCAATGGAATTATGAGCTGTAACCCACCACTAATTAGCGGAGATGTGTTTTGAGGGTAAGTGACATGAGCAAAATTGTTGGGGTTGTTCTAACTCCAATCTTACCATCCTGTGTGGCTGATGAGAAATCATGGGTTTATATTGTTGGACCCACTCAACAACATTTTAAGCAGTAACACATTTCTAAAAGAACTTGACATGCATCTTTACCCATCAACAATGTGCATCTCTTCTAATCTGGATGATTTATATTCTCTTACAAAGGAAAGTGGTCTACAAAGGAAAGTGAAAATGTTGTTGCACCCACATCCAGCTTGTAATTTATTTCCAAGATGGTCTAATTGCGCTGTACTGTGCCATCCATCAGGCTAATAAGAAAATGGTCCTCTAAGCTATCTCCTGTGTGCCCTATGAAGCAACAGTAGTTTGCTTATGTACATTAAACTCTCTTAACCTTTATAACATACTTAGCTAGCAAACGGTCTGTGTTATGACTTGCCATTAGAGTACTATGCTGTAGCTGTTGATGTTTGGAAAAAAAATGTTTTACAGAGTAAATATATACTTTTTCATATTGTATTTAAATTTGTTTATCGAAAGTTAACCAACAGATGAATATCATAAAAAGTATAGTTACTAACACTACAACGATAACACTAACTTAGTGGAGATGTCGTTCTGGGGGCTTTCAGAGCGATTTTTCCATTTCCATCGAACGATGAAGTGTTAATAACAAATAAAAAGCTTCTACATTGGAACTATTATACATGGTAGCTCGCTTTCAATAATAGGAGTGCATTTTTAACCACATTCAAGGAAATAAAGGAACGTATCGCGTCACTCAAATAATACCGTTGTGGGATGTGGACGCTAGTGAAACTATAAATCGTTGTAGATATAGTTATCGTGCTAGGTGTGGAATGTGCCTAATGCGGAAGCATGAACAAATTACCAAAGCCGATTTTTGCTTTAGCTGCCACGTCAAACATTATTATAGTTGTTGCGTGTTTAAGGTTAAGCATTGCTTAATGCTATGTTTCCATATTTATATGATGAAAAAACCCATTTACTTGTAGGCCTGATCCAAAGTTAAATTTGTACGGGGAATGTTCTGACTAGTCCAAGAGTCCTGTTGCATGGTCATGAAAATAAGCCATGCTGTTAGTGTCTTCCAAGACTGTCCAGTGTTGTGCATTATGGAAAGAGTGACGAGTGGTTCGAAAACCTGCTAAGATACCATCCTGTCACTTATTTCACTGCTCATTCAGACCTTTAAAAGGGGCCAAACTTAAATCCCTTCTGTTTTGTATCCTTTGTAGTAAAGTGTGGGATGCTGTTTCGGGTGATGAAGTCCTGACCTTGGCACACAAGCACATTGTCAAATCTGTAAATTTCACGCTGGTAAGATATATTGCTGTCTATGCAAGTCACTCTGCCTCAAACTACACTGCTAACAAGCTCTTTATTTTCAGCATGTATTAAATTAGAGCACTACATCGACTATATTGAAGGTTAATAGCAATAGTAAGCATGTGTACAGCTGTGGTTTGTAAATCAATGTCAATGTTATTTACTCTTACCTTTTATAGGACAGTAATCAGCTGTTAACAGGGGGGAATGACAAAGTGTTGCGCATTTATGATCTGAGCAAGCCAGACGCAGGTGAGAATTGTGAAATCTGCTAACAAGCACAAACTTAAATTTGATAATTTCTTTGAATGCTTTCTGGGTAACCTTTTTTACTCAGTTAAAGGGGCCCTATTATGCTTTTTGTGTTTTTTCCCTTTCCTTTAGTATGTTATATAGCGTTTTGTGCATGTAGAAGGTCTGAAAAGTTACAAAGCCCATAGTCCACGCCAAGGGGAGCCACTCTCTCTCACTGAAAACACTGCTCCTGATCTGCCTGAAACGCCTCGTTTCTAGTCCAGCCTTTTCTTCCGTAACTTATCTACTTCACTAAGTCACACATTTGAATAATGTTCGGCACGCCCTCAACCAGAGCCAGTCAGAGCGGAGGCCGGGTGGTTTAGCGATGTCGTGAAAACGCAGTCTTGGTAAGCGCGAAGGCAAATTCCCTTTGTTTGGCCAGCTGACCAATCAGAGCAAACTGGGCTTGTCGGGAGGGGGGCCTTAAAGAGACAGGAGCTAAAACGGAGTGTTTCAGACAGGGTGAATAGAGGTGCAACAGATCCGGGCAGTTTGGATAAAATAAATTGTTTATTGAACATTAAAACGCCTAAACCTGTTCTAGTAGAACTCCTAAATAAAGGTATGAACCTGAAAATTTGCATAATATGGCCCCTTTAACCAACCAGAGACACCCTCGTCTTAATATGCTATTCTCTGCTTTCGATCTGCGCAAACCTGCTTGTTCTATTATTAAAGACACGTGCATGAACCAATTCAATACACTGATAACACTGTTGATTCAACTACTTTTACCTTTGGCCAGAATTGACAAAATAGCTATTGCTTTATTATTAGCACATTTTTACTTCAATTGCATTGAAATTTCATATTTACACCGATTAGCCGCAACATTAAACCACCTACCTAAAATTGTGTATGTCACCCTCGTGCTGCCAAGACAGCTCTGACCCATCAAGGCATTGACTCCACAAGACCTCTGATAGTGTTCTGTAGTATCTGGCACCAAGATGTTAGCAGCAGATCCTTTAAATCCTCTGATTTGCGAGGTGGTGCCTCCATGCATCGGACCTGTTGTTCCAGCACATTCCACAGATGCTAGATCGGCTTGAGGTCTCAGGAATTTGGGGGCCAAGTCAATACCTTGAACTCTGTCATGTTCTTCAAACCATTCCTGAGCAGTTTTTGCTGTGTGGCAGGGTGCATTATCCTGCTGAAAGAGATAACTGCCATCAGGGAACACCATTGCCATGAAGTGGTGTGCTTGGTCTGCAACAATGTTTAGGTAGGTGGTACGTGTCAAAACAACATCCACATTAATCCAGGACCCAAGGTTTGCCAGCCAAACATTGCCCAAAGCATCATACTACCTCTGCCGGCTTACCTTTTTGCTCTTTCCCAGGTAAACATGCGCACATGGCTATCCACATGATGTTAAAAAAAACGTGATTCATCAGACCAGGCCACCTTCTTTCATTGGTCTATGGTCCAGTTCTGACACCAACCTGCCCATTGTAATCTTTGTCGGTGGAGGACAGGAGTCATTATGGTTAATCTGGCCAGTTTGCGGCTTTGCAGAGATCTGTGATGCACTGTGTTTTCACATATTTCTATCATATTTTTTAAGCAATTTGTGCTACAGTAGCTCTTCTGTGAAAGTTGACTAGATTGTCTAGCCTTTGCTCTCCACGCGTGTTAATAAGCCTTGGACACCCATGGCCCTGTCAACAGTTGTCCTTCCATGGACCACCTTTGGTAGGTACATCCACCACATACCGGGAACACCTCACAAGACCTGCCCGTTTTGGAGATACTCTGACTCAGTCGTCCAGCTATCACAATTTGTACCTTGTCAAAGTCGCTCAGATCCTTAGGCTTGCCCATTTTTCATGCTTCAGACAGAACAACTTCCAAGAATTTCACCCTGGCTTTCTTAATTTTGCTGATGGTTGGGTTGTGCCGCATTGCGCTCCCTTTGTATCCATGCTCGTTAATCCTGTTTCAAATAGTTTGGGAACTAAGTTGTATGTTGTGATTCTCATGGATGTCTAAAGCTATCCTTGCCGCTTTTACCCCCAATTAGCCTACCGGTCTGCTTGTGCTTTTGATCAGTCACAAGTCTTTCATCTTTGAATGTACATAACCGTGGAGGATGACCTTTTTTTTGCTGATCCAGCGAATAGTGGCCTTCTTTGTGCAGACAAATTTTGCTAGACCTTGTCTCAATTCTGACTTCATATTTTCCTTTTTCCAAATGAAAATCAGCCTACTGGTCCCCAGGTAATTTATAGTGGATGTATGAAGTCAATTATCCTCAAGTTCACACAGCTGCCCCTGTCAGAGTAACCAAAAGTGTAGTTCAATTACCTTTTTGTTGTTATTTAGACGGGTAGGTTCTTGTTTTCTTAAGGAACAACCAGATTTTCTTTTTCAAATGACATTGAAATTCTTTGTTTAAAGTTGTGCTAAAGGTGTTTTGCTTTAGAGCAAATATACTTTAACATTTTACGAAATAAACCTCTATGAAGTACATTGGGTTATCGATGTTTGAAATGTCCTAATACCTTCTTGGGCCAATGTATGTAAACTAGCAGCCTCATGAAGACAAAAGGGGCTATCAAAAGTCTGGGGTGAAGTACCAACCAGGGATCCGTCTAAAAAGAAAACTCAAACATTGAACATAGCACTGTTATATCCATTATATATAAATGTAAAGAATATGCCGCAACCGCATCTCTGCTTAGGAAAGGCCGTCCAACTCTCCAAAACTCAGTTGGTAAGGAGGAAATCGGTGTGAAAGTGCCATTAGAGGAATCTTTAGACTCCAGCCCATTTTGAGGTTTTTGTTATAGAATAGCCTTCCTAAGGGCATTGTCACATTTGCATTTATTAATACTTCAGAGCCCCAGGAGATTGCAGGTCACAGTGGTGCCATCAAGAAAGCTCTTTGGTGCAACAACGATAAACAGATCTTATCTGCTGCAGATGACAAAACAGTGAGGTCAGAATTTATTTATACTTTTTTTTCCAAGTAATTTTTTTTATGAAATGCAAGGTAATAGTATGGACTAACATGTTGTTTCTCTCTCCATGTAAATGTGTGAACGATGATATGGACTTATTACAGGATCTGGGACAGGAGTAGCATGGAGGTGGTTAAAAGTTTATCTTTTGAGGCATCTGTCAGCAGTATGGAATATATGCCTGATGGAGAGATTCTGGTGATCACCTACAGCAAGACTATTGCCTTCTATAACGCCCTCAGGTATAAATCTTATTACAGTCAATTAAATAACTACAGAGCACAGCAAACATAAAAATGTTA
This sequence comes from Galaxias olidus, assembly GCA_026901105.3. NCBI lineage: Eukaryota > Metazoa > Chordata > Actinopteri > Galaxiiformes > Galaxiidae > Galaxias > Galaxias olidus. The sequence goes on along the minus strand of JAPMUY010005615.1, from coordinate 88,934 downwards.
ATGTAGCTCTTTCTTTACATGCTATGTTGTTTGTAGCTGCAGTTACCCATAAAAGGATCAGAATAAATAAAAAAATTTAAACATTGTGATACCTGCAGAAAACTGGTATATTAGCCCTTGTTTTCACCATGCAGTGCGCGATAACTAAAAATAAATATAGAAGTTGTTACCGCCTCTTCATTGGTACGTTTTCATGTAACAAGTGGAGTGTCGTGAGTTCATTCTTGGACAAGATAAGAGATCTAAACCTGACAGTTCAGAGGTGTCTGACCCCGTTGAGAGGTCTTTCTCATTTTCCTTTTGCTCCTTATCAGCCTTGAGTTGATCAAGACGGTTGACGCTCCTGCCTCTATCCACTCAGCATCACTTCACCCTGACAAAGACTTCTTTGTTGCGGGGGGTGATGATTTTAAACTCTACAAGTATGACTACAGCACAAAGGAAGAACTAGGTGTGATAATCACTCCATCTATTTAGAATGTGTCTTATGTTGTGTTGCACAAAGTGTAAGATGGACAATAAGTTTGCTCATAGTCAACATTTTCAATGATTCTGCGACAAAATTGTGAAAACAATTGTCCTTAGCCAGTCAAAATTGAGCAACGGTGTAATTTAAAAAACCATGGACTTTATTCCATGGTGCAGGTATAAATCCTCTTTCTTAAAATGCAGAGTCCTACAAAGGTCACTTTGGGCCAGTCCATTGTGTTCGCTTCAGCCCTGATGGAGAACTCTATGCTAGTGGCTCAGAAGATGGAACGCTGCGACTGTGGCAAACGGCAGTGGGGAAAACATATGGCCTTTGGAAATGTGTATTGCCAGGTGAGCGTTAGTGCTTTGGTGTTTAGTTTAGCTAACTGCATCTCTTCAGGACCCAACTTATCACATGTTTAAATGGGATTTAACCACTGAAATGAATCAGCCACCGGAGTTTTGAATAACTTTAACTAGTGTGCTTTCACAGTGAAACATAAAATGTTTACTTAAAATTGTATGTAATGTTTTGCAGAGGAACTTATTTCAGAAAACTCCGAGGTATCCTTCCCTGCTGCACCGGAAATCAAGGCCTAAGATGGTTGTGGACTAAGCATATATTAAGTGTCAACTGACTGCAGGTGTATCACTTTTGTAACAGACAAGATATGCCTGTTTTTTGTTTTTATTCCCAATGTCTTCTCTTGCTGACTGTACATTAATTGTCCTGTTAACCGCAGACAAGACACAGGTAATTGAAAGTGTTAAATATTCAAAATGCTGAATTCTATCAATTGGAAAAAAGCTTGCAGTATTGTCCCAACATTTCAGTGCCAGAAACGAAATAGTAAAGCGCTGGTTCTATAGCTGCTGTTTTTCCTTTTGACAGTAACCATGCAGTCGGTTCTATTTTTGGGGGGGTGTGGCGGGGTTGGGCTGCTGTCCTTAGGTGTTTTAAGAATAAAAGGAGAAAATGTTTACATTGACACATGAAATTCTTAAGTCATCTTTTACAATCCTTTTGCAGCTCTTTCATTGTTCCAATTAAAGAATGTGTACATGTTGTCTTCATGAAACCAATTAAATGCTTTAAAATAGTCCCAATTATGGTTAAGACAATTTTAATGTTGAATATACATATTTCTTTAACAAACTATCACTTCAATAACTGTTGCAACAAAAAACAATTGTGTTGGGCTTTGAAAATCAACCCTACCAAAATCATGATTTGTGTATTTTACATTGGCACCTTGATGCGCTTACTACTGTAAAAAATGTGAAGCTATTGAAATGCTTGACACAAAGTCTATTCCCAGAATATTTCTAAGGCAGCAATAGAGTTTGACATTGTTCAAGCAGGGCCCTGAAAATCATTAATGCACATGGTAGCCAATAATCCAGCTCACAGTAGTTCTTTCTTAAACACATGAATCATTCTGTATAGAACTCAATTGCCTAAATAGAACTACAGACTCATACAGGGCAAAAATAAAAAATTCTCTCATTCTTTCCTCCAGAGAAGACACTTGGAGAGAGTATAAAATAAATGTGTCCATGGATATTGGCATGTCAATTTGAACATTGCAAACCCTGATCATCAGCCCTTGAAACTGCAGTGTAAAGCAGGCTATGGTATACCATCGGTATAGAATTTCATATGGTTTTAAGCATTCCTTCCAAAGTGTTATTCATACAGACAGTGAGAAAATGCAAAGTCAAAAGTCACCCTCAATCCAATCCAAGAGGAGTCTTGAGGGATAATCGATACATCCATTGATGAAATAAGGCCAGCCTATTAGTAGTTTGTCCGAAGTCTCTTGTTCTCCTCTTTTAGCCTTTCAATCTCTTCAACCAGTGAGTCGTTGACAGAATATCTTTCTATCAGTCCATGGATCTCATTCTGTTGAAAATTAAAATTTAACAGTATTGCAAGCCACATTAAACTGAACGTCAATTATGGATCAATATGTTATTTTTATAGCTGGTGAGTCAGTCTATGTTCTTTTAGGAAGTTTCTATATACATTATATAGATATCTATGGATATGAACAGGTTAACAAATGCACCCCTAAAATTTTCTTTCAATAAAAGCTTTTGTATTCAACTGGATGATTAAACTTGTGAAGTAACAGTGACTATGGACCAACATGTCATCACCATCATCATATTAGTCCTTAAACAGGCTAATATCTGGGACATTAAAAAGGCACATTCATACGTACCAGCTGGATGTAAAACTGTTTGACCATCTCTACCTGGAGGTTGACTATGTCTCTGTGGCAGACATCTCTGGAGGAAGAGAGCATAGGATAGTGATAATTTATATAACAATTTATACATGCAATCACAGTCAATTCTGATGGGCCTTGTCTGGAAAATGTAGGCGTCAAAAGAGTCAAATTATTATTCTAACTGACTTTCTAGCTGTTTTGTTGAATTGCAATGTTTTAGTACCCTCTAACATATTACATTTGTAGTTAAACACCGCTCAATTGTCATTTGTTTAAAAGCCCTTAAAAAGGTAACAACAAAATCAGATTACAAATGTCGTTGAACCTCAAGTTTGATAAGGTTTTGCTGAAATCACTGTAATTTGCTTTATTAAGCCACATGGGGGATGCTTAAAACGGTTTGCTAGGGTGTGCATCCAATTGAAATGCACTGGACTGCAAAATTGTAGTGCTACGTATAAAACATACATAATATACAGCTTCTAACCACAACCAGTGACATGGTTAACTGCTATTATTTCAGCTATGAACCTCATCAGCGACATTTGGGGCGAATTGGATTGCTGACTGCAGGCCAGGCCTAACTATTTTGTCCTTAGTGTTGAAAGAGCTAATGATTTTACCAAGTAGAGAAAATGCTTGTATTAAATGTTCAAGAGTTTCAGATTTAGAAAAATGTTATTGATTCGTTTTTCTCCAAAATGAGTTGGCGGGTCTTGTGGGTTTTATTAATTGGTCTGTGCCAGTAACATCAGGGTGAAAGTACAAACAAAACAAAAAAACACAATACAAGAGAACAAAACGTAATTTGCAACAGATGAAGTAATAATGAGTGGAGGAGTTAACCCTGAAGTCACGGGAACGGAAAGCCGCCAAACATAACTTGGGTGTGATGGAGTGGATGCACTAAGAGAGGCCGCTGACCTGAAGTCCTCGAGGGTCTCGTGGATCATGTTCTGGATAAATTGAATCTGGATTGAGCTAAGTGGGGCTGAACCCCCCTCAGCACCCATGCTCTCTACAATGCGCTCAGACACCGAGGACGCCACTGCAGACGACATCACAGGACCTGGAAATCGGCAATCAGAATACATTGGTTTATTTAAGATGATCCCAATGTCACACTTAAGAGCTGCCAGCCACTTGACAAATGGTATCCACTTTACCCTTCTATCAGTACAGGAAGACCCAGAAACTCAAACACAAAGTTTATGGTACTATGAATTAAGCTTCCAATATACCTTATTTCCTTACCTTACTTATGTCAAGAATACCTTAATTATAATCAATTATTTGCATGTAGATGCAACTATAATAGTTTGTAATAATTACAATGATTGCAAGTGCCAATCTAGTCATTAAGAGGGGAAAAACAATATTTGTTTTCCACTGGTCCACAAATGCGTACTAGTCAAATGGTTTCAGTACACATTTTACTGTTCTTCAGAACTAGCTTATGGTCAAACTCCTAATTGCAGTCTTATCGCTCAAGTTTATGTGTACACACTCCTTTCCAGTGTACACCTAGATAACAATACACGGTACTTACATTGAGCCTTTGAGGTTGTGGCTCCATTCAGAGGTGTGCCATACGCCAGCTGTGTTTGCACATCCATGGCCCGCCTCAGGCTTGGCTCTGGTGTAAAGAACGAAGGAGCTGGTTGGCTGTGAGACACCGGGGCGGATGAGGTGGAAGTGGTCTGCCTCTCCCCTTCCATACTGGAACCACTGGTTTTATCAAACTGTTCATCAAAACAGGCCAACAACAGCTTTATACCAAACACAAACACAAGGACAAATACATACACAAAGACACCACAACATCTGGGTCCAACCAAACAATTACTATCAGGTTGCCCCAAGTTTTACAAAAATGTCCCCAGATTTGCCCCCCAAAAAGAAAATAAAGTATTTTCTCCCTTGAGGGCATGGATGTGTAGTGAGAGACATATGTTCATGTCCACACTATATCTTGATACCAGACCGGAGAGTGCAGCATTTGCATATTGCCCTGCTTGGTTATACTGTGTTGTCATTGGCACATGGGCATGGCAGAGACCCTCCAGACTGTGTACACTTTTACTTCGTTGTAAATGGATCCCTTAAGACTGCGAGCATCTGACGTCTGAGCGTATCTGTTTGCGCCCTGGGTCCCTTACAACTCCACTAACCATTAACAACCAACTCTTCCACGTTGACGCTTGAACTGCACCAACCTGGTGAGTGTGTTTCTGTAAAATGTTCATGATCAGATACCTCACTGAAGTCTCGAACTGGAATCTCTTGTTGTGGCTCATTATTCCCACACCATGAGCTAGCCAAGCTGCTGATGCTAGCCTAAAACAACTCCACAGTATGATTGATTTATTATTATTTCCCCTTAGATTCTGGAGAGCATTAACAAATGCTGACCTTAGTAACTCCCGCATATGCCCATATCAAAAGCACTAGAACTTGAATGTAAGTATCCACCTGTGATAGTCAGCAACAGGTGTTCCAGTTCAACGTAACATACCATTTTGAGGTCTTGTGTATCTGTTGAAACTGGGGCCAGGGGCGTGGGTTCTTCCTCTTTAATTGGTGGGGGTGTTAAGAAAACAGACAGAGGACTGAAGCTGCGTGTAACAGGGTTGCCTAGAGGTGTTTTGCGGAGGGGGGGTGCACCAGTGTTGTAATCTGTAGTACAAACAACATTCGAAATTAAGTTGGTTACCTTGCCACTGGTTTCTTCTTCGTGTAATTATATAAACAGTCTGATAAATACATGCACAGTGAAATGTATAATATGAAGAGAATTGCTACTCATTTAGTGAGTTACAGAAATGTGGGTATTGTAACTGGTCAATATTCAAAGTCTTCGTATACCATCTCTGACGGGAGAAAAAATGTCCAGACTGTTTTTTCCCACTTTATTGATCTTCTCTGTGCAGTGTCCTTCTCCTTCTCTCGAAAACACATCCAGACCTGCGGTATAAATTGGACTTATCAAAAGTTTAAATAATAATATGCATACAATATATTGTTTATAGATCATATGGGTATTTTTTGTGGTATTACACATCTCTCTTCAAACAACTACTAGCCAGGTTCAGTGAGCAAAATTAAATACAATTATGTTTAACTCAAGGTAATGACTGACTTTGTGTACTAACTAAAACTGCACTGCTCAAAAAAATTTAAGAAACACTTTGAAAACATCAGATCTCAATGGGAAAAAAAATCATGCTGGATATCTATACTGATATGGACTGGGTAATGTGTTAGGAACGAAAGGATGCCACATTGTTTGATGGAAATGAAAATTATCAACCTACAGAGGGCTGAATTCAAAGACACCCCGAAAATCAAAGTGAAAAAATGATGCGGGAGGCTAGTCCATTTTGCTGAAATTCCATTGCAGCAACTCAAAATGGTACTCAGTACTGTGTATTGCACCCACGTGCTTGTATGCATGCCTGACGTCGGGGCATGCTCCTAATGAGACGATGGATGGTGTCCTGGGGTATCTCCTCCCAGATCTGGACCAGGGCATCACTGAGCTCCTGGACAGTCTGAGGTGCAACCTGGCGGCGTCGGATGGACCGAAACATTATGTCCCAGAGGTGTTCTATTGGATTTAGGTCAGGCGAGCGTGGGGGCCAGTCAATGGTATCAATTCCTTCATCCTCCAGGAACTGCCTGCATTCTCTCACCACATGAGGCCAGCCATTTTCGTGCACCAGGAGGAACCCAGGACCCACTGCACCAGCGTAGGGTCTGACAAGGGTCCAAGGATTTCATCCCGATACCTAATGGCAGTCAGGGTGCCGTTGTCTTGCATGTGCGTCCCTCCATGGATATGCCTCCCCAGACCATCACTGACCCACCACCAAAGCGGTCATGCTGAACGACATTACAGACAGCATAACGTCCTCCACGGCTTCTCCAGACCCTTTCACGTCTGTCACATGTGTTCAGGGTGAACCTGCTCTCATCTGTGAAAAGCACAGGGGGCCCAATGGCGGACCTGCTAATTCTGGTGTTCTATGGCAAATGCCAATCGAGCGCCACGGTGCCGGGCAGTGAGCACAGGGCCCACTAGAGGACGTCGGGCCCTCAGGCCACCCTCATGAAGTCTGTTTCTGATTGTTTGGTCAGAGACATTCACACCAGTGGCCTGCTGGAGGTCATTTTGTAGGGCTCTGGCAGTGCTCATCCTGTTCCTCCTTGCACAAAGGAGCAGATACCGGTCCTGCTGTTGGGTTAAGGACCTTCTACGGCCTTGTCCAGCTCTCCTAGAGTAACTGCCTGTCTCCTGGAATCTCCTCCATGCTCTTGAGACTGTGCTGGGAGACACAGCAAACCTTCTGGCAATGGCACGTATTGATGTGCCATCCTTGAGGAGTTGGACTGCCTGTGCAACCTTTGTAGGGTCCAGGTATCGCCTCGTGCAACCAGTAGTGACACTGACCCTAGCCAAATGTAAAACTAGTGAAAAACAGTCAGAAAAGATGAGGAGGGAAAAAATGTCAGTGGCCTCCACCTGGAAAACCATTCCTGTTTTGGGGGTCATCTCATTGTTGTCCCTGTAGTGCACCTGTTGTTTATTTCATTAACACCAAAGCAGCTGAAACTGATTACCAACCGCCTCTGCTATTTAACTGACCAGATCAATATCCCAGATGTTTAAATTGACTTGATGCAATCCTCTGATTAAAAAGTGTTCCTTTAATTTTTTTAAGAAGTGTATATTGTGTCTGTGACATAATAAAAATAATAAGAAGATTTTGATCTCAAATTGGGTTAACCTATTAAATAGAGGTTTATAGAAACATGGTCACTTTGCAAATTTTAAAATCAGGTTGCTTGACAGAGGAAATCATGTGCTCATACCATTGCCTTTGATTCTTGCTAAATCTCCAAATGGTCCTTGGGATTTGTAATCTAGAAAATAGATAGAGATAAAGGATAGTGTTTAATGAAGGTGTGTCATCTTCACATTTCTCAAGAGTCAAATGGTCAGAGCTCACCTTCGCGTACAGGGGAGAAGATGTCCAGGCTATTGCGTCCTACACTGCTGAACTTGTCCATACTGAGCAGACGATCGCCCCCCTGTTGGCCCTCAGCCTCCCTGGAAAATCCCTCTACAGCACACCCTGAAAGCAAAGCACCTGAGTAGGTTAATACCTGGGTTGAACAACATTTTATGTATCTGGTACAGGATCACAGGATCTGATAGGATTAGAACAGTGATTGTAACCAAATAACAGTATTTACATTTTGTATAGATTGAAGCAACAAGTATAAATAAGGGTATGATTATTATTTTACTATGTTATTATTTTACGATCATTATTTTACTATGTAATAACCTTTGCGTTGTGTGTGATCCTCCTCTCTGTCCACAGCATTCAGAGTGGATGTTGCAGTAGGGGTGGTCAGACTTATAGTTGTTTGGACACTTGGCTGGTGACTGCCCAGCTTGGCAGAGATCCTCTTGTTGGTGGATGTCTTGCTTGCTGCAACTTTATTTGACTATAAAAATAAAAAAAAATATAGAAGCAAAATATTTATATAAAAACTGTATTATTTTATTCCCATTCCCGCTGTAATTAAAAAACAGTTCTTCTACCTTGAGGTGTCGGTTCTGAGAACTTTGGAAGCGCAAGCAGGTCACTGAGGTCTTGTGTGCTGCAGTGATCTTAGTAGGTGCACTGGAGTTTCGCAAGTCATACATGTAGAGTTTTCCTTGAGTGGAGCCCACCACTAGGCCGGTGCCATCTGGAGTGAAGTCTATCGCCGTCAGTGGAAACTCGGCCCGTATACTGCGCAGAACACTGGAAGCATAGAGGGAACATACAAAAAAATCCAACGCCATACATTTACTTTCAATTCATGATTGGGAAGTATTGATAACTGAATCCCCACAATTTTTGCAAAAGTTTTGCTAAAAAGCACTCTTTCGGGTGTCAAAATTACTTCATAAATAGTAACAAGCACTAAAAGATACTCTTTTTTTTTGGAATCCTTCATTTTAGGCTGTATAAAAGAATCCTAATGAATTTCAGGGGACGTGGTCTCTTTGGCAATGTTACTTTAGCTAAAGCATATAGTACATTAATAGAGATCTCAATGGATGTCTTCGGATATACATTACATTGGATTTGCTTACTCCGAGGTCTGAGGATTTCATGCAATGGCCACAGACTTAGTCAAATTATAACTCAGGGACTCCTAAGTAGTACAGATATCATTGATCATGTGTAAAAATACTGAAGAGCATGCTGATTAAAGATGTTAAGTACATTTTTCATAGCATTCATACTTTTTGAACATTAAGGTCCACACAGCTAGATTTGACCTTGTCAAATGATAACTCAATGATGCTTAATTGTAAAGATGCTATCAAGGTGGTAAAATCCTGATTAAAATGACCTAAGCAAATTTTTATAGGATTTATTATTTTGGGACGTCCTACAAAGATCCATAATGATCTGACTGTTCCAATTTAATACTTTCGTCCTTTTCGATTTGAAACTTATTAGTGTGAATCATATCCTGTAGCACACTGTGTTACACTAATACAGACGTCACACACCCACACTTTGTCAACTTTACTGTAGTAGTTCACTTAATGGTCCTTCTTGGGCAGTGGGAAATGTTGAGACTTGCGCCATCTAGTGGCTGATAACAGAAAACAGATGTGTTTGACTTTTTGTAGCCTTTGCAATTTTAGTACTTTATATTATGAACGAGACTGGCGTTGCACTCGACCAAATTTAGCTTGTAACTGGAGAGGGTGGTATAATGCACATTATTATGCGATGCTCAATATCTGACACTAAAAGCGCAGCAACACAGATCACAAAATGTTTGCTTATTCTTTACACAGTACTACCCAGTACGCAGCAGACAAGTATTCTCTTTACAAAAGCAATCAGTTCTGTCGGCGTTGATAGACTTTTTTTATAAATCTAATTTGACTAGATCAATAGTGTTATTGTTTCAGTTATGCCTTTTTACACATTGTGCAAACACATAATTTGAGTTAATCAATAAAATCGTTAAATCGCCTCGCCTGTGGCATATTCTCATGTTAAGAAAGTGGTAGCTTTTCACAAAGATATCAAGTGCAAACTTGAAAAAAATCTAAAGTATTGTTATAAAATATATTTTTTTACTTTAAAGAAGCTCCAAACCCCTGTTTTAGCCACACTTTGAGTATGAATGAGGAATTGTTTTTTACTTGAGAATACTCAAAAATGGCTCACATTTTGCTGGCGGTGTCATAGCAGACGATCCTCTTGTCCAGGCCCACAGTAACAAAGAGCAGGTCGCTGGTTGGAGAGAACGCCAGGCCCGAGGCAGGTGCCTTGTGGGCTCCGTCAAACATATGGAGCTCCTTCTGGGTATTGGAGTCCCAAAGGACCACTGTACCACTGTCAGACACACTACCCAGCAGAGAGCGCTTTAGTGTTGAATATTTCAGGTCATGGATTGGCTGGAAGGTGATGGGGAAAAAAAAAAGGAAAGGTTTTCTAATAGTTGGAATAATTCAGGGATTTTGGAGACTGGTGTTTGTGTCTTAGTGCCCACGGTCAAATTGTTTTGTCGAAGGAAATGGGAATAGAAAGCTTCATGACACAATTCTAAAAGACAAAACATTTACGAAAATATCATATGCAGACATTGTGCATCTTACAAGCTTCTATAGCCCAAATGTATATTTAGGTTTATGAAATGAAATAGGATCTTATTCAGCCAACTTCCCTTAGATCATATAATTTGGACACCCACTCGTAATATATTTCAGCCATTTGCTTTAAGGAGCCCTCTCCCACCTGGTTGGTGCCATGGCCAAAGGCCTTGCTGGACAGGTTGGTGGTGATACTGTGCAGGATGATGTCACCACTGGTGGAGCCTGAGGCTACATAGGTGTCATTGCCATTAAAGGACACACAGGTCACCTCTTCTTTGTGGTCCTGAGAAAAGGGAAAGTCTAACACGTTCGTATTGTTATAGAAATCCCTGGAACTCATTTTCTAGTACAAGAAATTAAAAGATTAGGTTACCTTTAAGGTACGATGGACTTTCTTGGTCTTCAGGTCCCATATGTTGACAGAGTTATCAAGCCCTCCACTCACTAGAAACTGGGATGACGAGCTTAAACAGACACGGGTCTGCTTTTTCTGTTGAGAAACAAAATTACAGCAAGACATTTTATAACAAAACAAAACTTTAGTATTGCAGCTTTTAGGTGTCAAGTGCCTGCTCAAAAAAAGTGTGCTTACCCCCTCTGCAAGCTCAACAATGGGAACAGGAGCAGATTTAAGGCTGGACACAACCAGCTTATCTCCTATGCTGCTGGCAGTAACAAGGTACTGATCTACACGGTCCAGTCAAGGACAGCAAACTACAACACCATTTAAAGTTAAAATAATGCAGTGAAACTTTAAAATCAAATTTATAAGAAGCATCTATACATGTTTAACTGGACATTAAGATGTAAAAGCCACTCATGTATTGGTCTGGGCTAAATCTCATGAATTCTCTAGGACACTTTATTATATACACTCACTGAGCACTTTATTACAAACAGTATACTAATACTGGGTAGGGCCTCCCAAAACAGCATCAATGTGGATTTGTTGGGTCCACTTTCAAGCTGTAAATCTCCTGCTCTACCAAATCCCAAATGTGTTCCATTGAATTCTGATCCAGTGACTGGGAAGGCCACTAAAGAATACTGAACTCATTGCTATGTTCATGAAACTAGTTTGAGACGACTTCCGCTTAGTGACATGGTGTATTATCATGCTGGAAGTAGCCATTCAAAAATTGGTAAATTGTGACTATGATGGGTGCACGTGGTTTTGACAACAATCCTCAAATTGGCAGTGTCATTCAAGCAAATGGCCCAAAGTGTGCAAAGACGTACGTATTTCCACCCCTGATGGTTGATGTGAACCTAACCTGAAACTGCTGGCCGGTCTCGGCATTATTTCATGCATTACACTGCTGCCACACAATTGGCTGATAATGAATAAGAAGGTGTACATGTGTTCCTAATAAAGTACTCGGTGAGTGTATTGCTATTCAATTGGAAAGCAAGGTAACTATATAATACACAGCTTTGGTACAGCTTGTGCCTGTAGAAATATAATGGCGCATAAACAAGCTATATCACTTAAAGCCCTACCACTTGATAACACTGGTAAGGTTCTGGTCTTGAGTAGCACAATAACAAGAGCCGCTGGGCAACAGATAAAAAAAAACTACAGAACAAGAGACTTCACCAGGTGGCCTCAGAAAATACAATGTTAATGTTCCTTTGAAAGGATACTGTTGCTGCTCCAGGACACCTGAGCAACAGGGTGACTGGTACTGTGAGGGTTGAACTGTTCCAGCACTGTCATGGAAGCGGAGTCCCAGATCTTCACACAGTCCCCCGATGACACTAGGCGCGTTGCCTCCTCCATGGCAATAATAGCTATACTCGTGACAGCAGGCAAAAGCAAAACAACGTTAATGTTGAAGACTATCGCCTGTATGGTCTTATAAACTAATCTATGATCGATTCAAGTTCTAGGGTCAATCATCGTTATCTAGCTAGCTAGATAGCTATGGTGGTTAGTGGAATTGATAAGCTTAACGTTTTTCGCGAAAGTAGTAGTAGTAGTTACACAGCCATCTATTATTAGTATGAAATGTTTTCAATTAACGATAGATAACTACCTGCAGCTAATGTTAACTCACTGGCTAACATTAATTACGCTACGGATTTTAATTTAGGCAAGAAAGCTAAAGTTACTGACGTTACCTAATGTTTGATAAGTTCTTAGCTAAATTGGCCAGTTAAGTTAGCTAGCTAGGTTAGCCAATTTACAAGCAAGAGAATAATAAGTTTACGTCACCTCTCCGTACGCGTTTTTCCGACCAATTCTACTAAGCGGTCAACTAATCACTAGGTTTAGAGGAGAAAAACAACTTATATTTAGCTTTCTGGTTCATGAACAATCGCTTGAGAAAGTTTTCTTTGCCAGGAATATATATTGGAGCGCTCTGTTACCTGTTTTCGCTCAAGTAACCGCCAGTAGGCTACAGCATGCAAAAAGGGTCAAAAAGGAGCAGTCTAACTTCAAAGCAAAACATTTCCCTTACCAGATTTACAACGTATAAAAGAATGTGTAATACAATGTATAATGAAACAGAAGACATTATAAAGGGGATCAAGCGGTTATATTCACACTTGTTGAATTGGTTTGTAATTTCTTTAGCAATATGTTGGGTGGGCAAGTCTGGCGCAAATTGGCTGCCGTGGTATCACTCAGACTGTGTGCTGTGTTTGATAGATCGGTCCATTCGTTGTTCGTTCTGTGTATGTACGTTATTGGCAACCAATTTGTGTAAAGCGCTTTGAGTCTTGAGAAAAGCGCTAAAAACTAAATACAAGAAATTTTCATTATAATTAAAAGCCATGAAACAAAAAAATAAAAAGATGGCTAAAATAAGCAGCGCACATTTATGGAAAAAAACTAGAGATTCAAAAAGAATAAAAATGCATGTAATCTGTTGTTTAAAAAAAATCTTCAACACCATGTCAGCCTAGCAGATTCATGAAAAATATGAATAGCTTGGTATTTTTTGTTGCAGTGATAAGACATACCAAATTTGCTCTAATTTATAGTATCATTAGAACATTTACATACAGTGCAACATACTGGACAACATAGTTTGAAGGCATGTTTTTGACTCTTGAAAAAATCGAGTTAGGAGCACAAGGGCATGTAGACCTAAGTAGATGGGGAAGAAGCCGGAAACTCCGTTGATTATACCCCATTTGTAATCAACTTGGGTGGTGAGGATGATACGGTGACTTTTTGAAGTGGAGAAAGTGGAGATCCCTTCCTTCTCTGACAAGAAACTGTGAAGCGCTTGACTGCAGATTTGCGCTTGACATTGTTACCAATTTTGCTCAGCGCCAAAAAATGTATAAACCAGGATATCTGAGTAATTCTAGATATCATAAATAGAAGTTTAGGTTCTGTGACTATAATGATCACTGATAATAAGAGCATCTGTTGGCATTAGCGATATACTTGGAAACCAGTCCGCTATAGGAACAGAGATCAGGACAATATTGTAACACACTTTGCCTCAGAAAGGAGAATGCAGAGAGCCCGCACTCCGAATGTTTTTACTCTGTGCAAACAATTAAAGGAGGCGGAAACCCGAGGGTGCAGAAAAGTGAACCCTCCTATTATCTTTGGGGTCAATTTGACCCCATTCAATGTTTGACGTCCCTAAAGAAATGATTGGCATAATTTTTTTTGCTTCATATTTAATTACTTTTCCTAATATAATAGAGACAACTGGTTAAAAAATCAAATTGACATGATAATATGTTTTCAATGTCCTGTACACATGTTATACACATCAGTGTTCTTCGGGGTCAATTTGACCCCAGGCTGTTTTAGCTGTATAAAACATATATGAATAATTAAGAATTTAGACAGATTTGTTCTGCTGGTTGTGGCTGATATTTGAGCCACCATCAAAAACTATTTTATAATATTGAAAATACTTCCCAATGCTTTAGGGCCCCAACCTTACATAACCATGCATTCAGTATGAGGAGAACTCCTTATTGTTCAAATCACATTGGGGAGGAAAACACATCATTCCTACAGCAACTTTAACATTGTATAAGGGGGGCTGTGGGGGAGTGATGCTTAATTTAATGGCAGATTTATGTAGTACACAAATAGACAAAGTATTTGACAAATAAACTTGGTCAACAATTTAAATTAAAGTAATTTTCTGAAGGCTTTAATTACTGGGGTCAAATTGACCCCAAAGGACGAACAATGTTAGTAAATTTGAAGATAACAGGAGGGTTAATCTTTATTGTAATAGATTCATAGGTATAGAGCCAACAGCCTGCACTGTTATAGTGTACACTGTCTGAGACCTTTACTACCAGTCCTTTAAAACCAGTTAACTCTCCCGGGATTCGAGACCATCCTGTGGGGAATGAGCTTCGGCGCTGGTCCGGCTGCAGAGTCTGCAGACACATACCAGCTTCCCCTCTGAGTAGTACTGCCACTTGGCCCTAACATCAAAGGCTTCCTTCTGCCTTCTGCCACTGTCTGATCTTACTGGTTGGGGAGGGGAAAGGCCTCTGTTCACTTTGAAAAGTAATCCCCAATAACTAAGATTACTTATTTTGATCTGGGGATTCTAGCAGTGGCCCTAAGACGTTTAACGCCACCCCTTGAAAGGCCTTGAGGCTACTATAGACTGAAGAGGGGCACATAACTGCTGTCCAGTTGTTTTTTGAGAACCACACACTCCTGGCAGCAACGCTTTACATCCCCAAACCATTTTACATTTACCTATTGGCGACTTTATTCCCAGGAATTTACTGTAAATTCAGCATGATTATTTTTTTTTTTTAAGCTTTATATTAATTCTACATTGTTACATCCTAAATCACCAATCATGTTTTATTTCTGGTCACAAAAAGCATCGAAGCATTCAAATTCAAACACAATCTACAGCATATTTACTAACTCACTAAGTATATGGGTCTGGCTGAGTGTAAATCATGCAGTCCCTTCTGGGGATGCCATTGCAAAGCTTTTCAATGTGCCTTTTAGGCTCGAAAAGTCACATGCTCCTCTTCATATTTCCTGAGCAGCTGGACTGCAGGTCCGTGGCTGTGTCTCATGGCCTCCTGCAAAGCAGTGTTACCCCACCTGCAAGAATAATATTTCACACCATTGGTCCTAATGGATCTTAAATGTCCTTGTCTGCACAACTCACTGTTTCTGTTTGGGATCTTACATAATAAAGGAGCAGAAGGTGTAGAGGTTGCACAGGCCTGCAAGCAACTCACTTTTCAAAAGTCAAAGTCACTTTAAGTTAGTTTCGGCAAAGGAAAGAAGCACTCGTTAGTAGATCCTTTCGTTGAGGTTCTTAAAAGTTCAATGAGGCACAGCGCTCTAAGGAAGTACTTGCCTGTCTCTGAGGGAAGAGCAGGCACCTGTGTTCTCTACCAGGAACCTAATGAGCTCTGCATGACCTTCGGCAGCAGCCACATGGAGAGCCGATCTCCCGTCGTAGTCTACGGCATTCACATCAACCCCAGACAAGAAGTAGCTGCAGAGGAAGAAGATATAATGATTAGACATTGACATAAATATTGAACATTTAACAATTAAAACCAAACAAATTTACAATGAGGCACCTGTACCTAAAGTTGAAACTATATATCTGAAAGTATTGGACTTCTCTGAAAAGCGTTTATAAAAGGTTTTCCCAAACATTGGGTGCCACACTTCAAGATGGCAGAATAGGAATACTTTCCAAATCCTCCCCTGGCCTTGTTGAAATTCATCCTCTGTACAATACAAGTGAGTTACTAAGAAGTGAAAACAAGATTTAATTGTGACATTTTATTACAACACTTCATTGTCCTAAGTGTGTACATTTGGTATCTTTAAGTTTTTAAAAGAAGAATTATGTATTAGCCATTGCTTCCTCTATCTTGCTAATCTTATGACAGACATGACATGAGAGTTGTTTGCCATTCTGCCTTTTGAACAGTAAGGTACTACAGTGACTGCTTAGGGTGTAAAATACTGAATGCCTACTCACTAGATGGGCCAGCTTACCGTCGCAAAGACAGAACATCCCCTTTATATGCCGCCAGCAACATGTTCATTATCTGATACCCCTATAACAAACAAGATCAAAATCTGGATAAACATCACGTTACATTTCTTGAATGACTGTTACACAGAGGTTGTAACCATATAGCTTGGACCCTGTGTTAGGCTTATACTGACCTCAGACTCTGCCTTAAACTGTCTATAGCATAGCACCTGTCTGAATGGAGTTCTTATGTCAAAACTGTGGAGTTGGAATGTTGATATGAACTCCTATTCAGACATGCAAAAGAGAAAAACACACACCAAAGAAAATGTAAATTATAGTGTAATGTATATACTTATGGCCATCTATAGATTGAAACACACTATGTGTCTATTATATATTACTGAGTTGTTACCTCACAGAAGTGCACAGCTTTCCTGGAATTCTGAAATGAGTCTAGCCCAGGGGACCAGCACATTATTCCGAGTACTCCTGGTACAACAGTCAAGATGACACCTGATCTATTGGATGTGGCTGGTACTGAAGTCTGTAAAGCCAAAAAATACACAAGGTTGGCATATGTTTACAATAAGAATGCATGTCTATACGTTTGGATTACATTTTCTGCTGTAAAACATTTCACAAAATAACTGCTATCACTACTATTGCTTGACTACAGTTAGCAGTAGATCAAGTACAGCATGACACATTTTATTTGTGTAACATTTTATAAGCTCAAAGTGGGTTAAGAATGTGTGGTAGTTTGTATTTGCCCAATCCATGACAAACAAACCTTAAAATTGAATATTCGGGAGTAGTCCTTCATTCCCGCCACTTGCATCATTGAAAGCATATTCCGTGTAGCTGTTGGTGACAGCACCTGGTCACCGGACAGAGCACAGAGACCTCCATTGGCTAATGATGCTGCGAGAGCTGCTCCTGATTCGCAAGTGATTTCTGTGGAAGCACACTGAACAAAAGTAAAAAGAGTAATTAGATACATTTTCATAGTTACTCTTTGTGGAAATGAATCTGTGTGGGCAAGCGCTTACCTGCAACATTAAATCCAATGAGCCATTAATGTCAACTCCCTCTGGAAAGCACTACAAAAAACATTAACATTTGAAACTGGTGCTTATCAGTCAAACATGGCATAGGCTACTTGTTTTTGTCTGACCAGGAAGGACCAGAAGGAGTATTACCTTCTTATCTTGGAGAAAAAAAGAGAGGGCATGTAGGTTGATGCTATCCCTTCTCATGCTCTTGTAACTTCCGAAAGAAATAAGTCAGAAATAAATAACTAGTATTGAGACCTACATAACAAGAACAGTCAAATCCATTCAAATGCATTTCCTTTTGTTGCAATATCAACTTTGAAAGCCTTTAACCAATTTTAGTGTAAAATAGTATAGGAATTGTGATTATTATCAAAGACCGAACGTCTTATTTCAAAGTATATTTTCAAACTATGTTATATTTGATTGTGATTTGTGAGTGCAGTAAATATAAGAGGAATTGGAACTAAACTTGAGTCTGGATGCAAAATCTGTGCAGTCAGGGCACTTACGGTATAGTCAAGGTTATTTCTAAGCTAGAGTCCATCTCGATAGTCCATATCAAACTCACAAAACATCTGTTAGTTGATACCGTACCTTGTGCAGTTTAAATTGGCTTGTTCCTTATTGCAGAGCCTTCTAACAATATTTAGAATCTGTAAATATAGATCAGGATAATATATAGTATATTATTTATATTATTTACATATACTTATATGACAATAAGTCGATATCTTCAATATCAGTCAATATAAATTTAATCAGGAACATGGCCAGTCATAATATACTGTGCACATAAACTATATTATTAAATGTAACTTACAGATTCATATTTTTCTTCCCCTGCTGTACATAGACCTCCTGCCAGCTTTAAGGGAAAGGTTTAAAATGCTCAAGGTTTGAACCAAATTCTTTATCACATTTTAAATGTGTATGGGTAAGTACTGTATGGGTAAGTACTGTAGCTGATTCAGTGAATGGTGTACCTGTATTAAAGATGTTGTAACAATGGCACCCGTCTCCACTAGTGGACTATGAGGAATCCCTACACAAAGTATAAATTGTGGGGACATTTGCATTTACAAAAAAAAATACCATACCAATGAAAATGTTCTTTGTCAACAGAGACATATATTTAAATGGCTGAGCTCAAGTCATGTACTGTTCCAGGAAGTGTGTAGACAAAACTTTCACCTCCACATTCACCCCATCTAGGACCTGCTAGCCTGTCCGTCTGAATTTGGGGATTGTATGTTTTGTTTTGGTCCCCACCTATGATTGTTGATGCCTGTCTGTTATGTCAAGGAAATTGAAAAATGTGCAGATCTGCACATGCTAAACTAAAGTGTATTTACATGCAAAGATTTTACATACATTTTTAAGATGGGTGAGTTTGTCTGCCTAAATTAAAACTGTTGGTAGTGTACACGAGTTTTGGACTTTGATAGGTTTGTATCTGTTGTTCACGCAAATAATTGATAATGCATTTATTCAGATTTTGGTGCTATACCATAACATACCAACATTCTAGCATAAAGTACAAACTTATAGCTACCGTACCTTGTTTGGTGAGGGTGAATAGTGACTCATATTTTGAGGCTTCCTCCACTCCTACATATCTGTGCACATACTCAGATCCCAGCTGGTCGACAGCAATGCCATACACCAACGGCCATGCAACTTCACCTAGAATGCATGGCTCTGTCATGCCCCCTAGAGACAGCCTGCATAGACACATGCACACACACAAAGACACAGACAATGTCCGAATTGTTGCTTATGAACAGTACTTCTTTGAAACTGTACATTGGAAAATCCCATTGTGTGGATTGCATGTTTGAAGGTTTGAAAGTCCGCAGTGGCCCTGACAATTCAAATCATAAATGATAGGCATTCAAACTGCCCTTCAAAATGACGTATGATTTAAAAGTACCCTGGCTGACTGGAATGGAAAACTCATGACATGGTAGGCTTTTCTGTCACATTTACATTAAGGTATGTATTTGAAATCTGCACCGGGATGATCATTTGGTTGTTTGATATCTCAACCAAGCCTAGGCCAGACCAAGGACCTCCAGTCCCAAGACTCTCAATGTCAAGACATGCCAATAAAATGCCCATTTTATGCAAATATTGAAAACTAAACCCCCACATCTGCAGAATTAAAACAAATCTGCACAAACAAACCAATGAACCGATATAATTGTGAATTTATCTAAGACGCAGGACGTTTTCATCTAGTACATGGTCTTACCTAGTACATGGTCATGTGGTTGTTATTTTAAACAGATGTACTGTACAGTAATAAAAAAAGGTATATGGATAAGTCTTCCATTTTCTTAAAACAAAGTCCCTACTTCTGTCTCTTTTGGCTAGCAAGTGGGAATCAATTGCCCAGAAGGCGCAGGTCAAAATGAAGCAAACTTAGTATTGCTGAATGCAAACAGAAAGCAAACCAGAAGTGATCATGTACAAATGTAATTAAGACTGCCACTGACACACATGTTGATAAAATGTCTAATCTTAATCTACAATACCCAAAAAGTGGGCACAACATCTACAAAAATCATCTAATTGAACAGGCTCAAACCTTCTGTCTACATTAAGCCACATCTACACGAACGTTCAGAAAAAAAATCACTTCTACTTTCCAGCCTCTTCTTTAATTTTACAGCACATTAGTTAGTTATATTTTTACCACAGTACAATCAAATGAAATGGAGAAATCATTGATTTAAAAATAGCTGAAAACAGAAAGTCAGGCATACCTTTGACCATCCACAGTGCAGATGGAGACTGCCCATTTTGCATTATCTGCACTGTCCATTTCCTAAAAAATATTTGGGGGGGTGTTACTAAATACTAACAAAACAATGCCTTGTCAGTTTTATCCCTCTGTCAGCTTACCTTGATCGAAAACAACTGTTTACATTTCATGAAGAGTTTTTGGGTTTCCTCAGTGAAAGTGGAAAAGTCTGGGATCACAAAGCGACCTTGCAGAGCTTTCAGGATAAGGGACACAAAACCTGTCACACACCTAATAGGAAACACGTATGATCACCTGTCAATCATAGACATTTTTAAATAGTATCTTCACATTATGTTATGCCATGTAATACAGTCATTTACATCCACATTTCGCTTTACAATGAGAAGGCTGGTAAAGTGCAAAACTTGAATACAAACAAGAAAAGTGATGCTACCACTCTATGTACCTGGTATTTGACACTTTCCCTCATCAAGTCTCATAGTACTCAAATACACACCATTATTTGAAAAGGGAGACCAAATCTCTTAACAGTAACTTTTGTCTTTTCCAATGTTGACTGTTTTCTTTGGCTACCAGGTCTTACACACTTTTTATTGTCAAATTTTCTCAGTCTTGTAATATCTTTCAATATTCAAGTTTCAGACAATGTGGTTTATTTTACTTATTTTTCATAGTATTTGAGGCTTATATCCAATTTCTAAAATTAGTTTTCCTGCTTTTCGATGAAACAACTAATTGTAATAATCTTTTACTTAATGGCCATTTGTACTGGAAATTAAATTTAACACAGACGGTCTTTTATTTTTACGCAGGCAGTACTGTAAATATGTAAAAAAGAAAAGGTGGGACCTCAGAAAGGTGTTCTGGTCCACAGTTCCGTCGGCATCTTGCAATTTCCTCATATGGAAGTAGCAGTCTTTGATGCGAGGGTCTGATCTGTGTAATCCTGAGCTCCACACTGCCTGTGAATGGCAACAAAATAATGAAAAACAAAAATATAATCCTGTTCAGGAAAACTCTTTTTTTTGTAAAATATAACAAGAATAAAGTGAAACTTACTGAATAAACAACACAAATAATGAATCATACAACATGGAGTTATACTTTAGTGCAAACATTATTGATGGCAGTGCTTACAAATTATTATTCTAATCAGCAATTTTGCTGTTATATTATTTTTTTCCTGCAAGATTTGTTTTTGTACATACCTCAAAAAATGTATTAATGTTAAGTCTACTGTCGGAGGTAAAACTATCAAAAAGTACATCAGCAGCCCTGGGAGACATAAAAGAGTATGGCACTGGTCACACATAATTTAGGACGCCAAGGTAAGATGATGGCTACATGAAGCAGGTCATTGACACCCAGTATCCTACAGAAATAAAGTGATTTTGCAACAGCAGCACCAAATACATAGTGCAGGAGAAACTTCTCCTGGAAATGTATTAAAGGGCTCACAATGAAGACAATCTTACATTTCTATCTCTATGGATAAAACAATGCTAGACAAAGAAATATTCAAAATCTTACATTATGGTCCCTTTATCAAAGCTCTTGATAACTAAACAATGCAGGGGCTGACTTTTTTTTGGGTCATTTGATCTTTACAATAATTGATATGTGAATGTTTTAAGGTCGATTTTTTAAGAAATACTACACCATGTTTTAGCTTTTTTCAATATTCTGCACAATGCCCTGGTAAATGAAGTCAAATCAAATCAAATTAATTTGTATAACACATTTCATACACAAAGGCAATTAGAAGTGCTTTACATAAAGAAAAATTATTCTAATTCAGAGAAACTATATTGCTAAGAAGGAAAAATTGCGGCAAACGCAATAGAGAACATACACGTTTTTAGTCTGGATTTAAAAGTAGTCAGGCTAGAAGCGAGTCCCAGATCTTCTGGAAGTTGGTTCCAGCTATTTGTTACATAGTAGCTAAATGCTGATTAATCTTTTTCTAAAGATAAAATCATATACTATATAAAAAATATATATCCTATTAATATAATCACCTCAATCTTACTATATTTTTTGATAACACTCATGTCTATGTCTCTACCCAACCCACCACTGCCCTCCCTCCCTCCTCCCTTACTGACTGCTTTCAGGACATCAAAAGCTGGATGAGTCGGCACTTCTTGAAGCTCAACGGCAGTAAAACGGAGGCCCTGCTAGTTGGATCCAAAGCCACGCCGCTATCCCTAACATCATGATCGATAGCTTCCCTGTACCCATCTCAAAGTGAAGAGCGTTGGAGTTATAATAATAATAATAATAATACATTGAATTTATAAGGCGCCTTTCAAGGCACTCAAGGTCGCCGTACAGTAATATAAAAAACAGTTCTCATAAAAAAAATAATAAAAATAAATAAATAAATAAAATAAAATAAGATCAAAATAAGTAGTATACAATTAAAAAGGCATGGAGCCTGCAATCGAGCATTAAAAAGCATCACGTGGGACAGTAAGCCAGCCTAAACAAATGGGTTTTGAGGTGGTTTTGGAAACAGGAAATTGAGTCCAGATTTTTGATGTCAGGGGGAGGGAGTTCCATAGACGTGGGGCGGAGCAGCTGAAGGCTCGCGATCCCATGGTGGACAGACGAATTCGGGGGACGATCAGGTTGATGGAGGAGGTAGATCTGAGGGACCGGGTGGGAGTGTTAATATGAATGAGGTCAGACAGGTATGGAGGGGCTAGATTGTGGATGGCCTTGAATGTATGGAGGAGGATTTTGAAATTTATTCTGTATTTGATGGGAAGCCAGTGGAGTTGGAGCAGAACGGGGGTGATGTGACAGATGGCAGGGGTTTTGGTGATGATGCGTGCGGCAGCGTTCTGGACTAATTGCAGTTTATGGAGGAGTTTGTGGGGGAGACCGAAGAGGAGGGAATTGCAATAGTCCAAGCGGGAAGTGACAAGAGAGTGTACCAGGACTGCAGTGGTGTTGGGAGTGAGTGAAGGGCGGAGGCGGTTGATGTTTCGGAGGTGGAAGTAGGCGGACCGGATGGTGTTGTTGATGTGGGTGTGAAATGATAGGGTGCTGTCGAGGACAACACCCAGACTCTTAACCTGGGGGGAGGGGAAACCGAGAGAGTTGCCGATGGTGAGGGAAAAACTGGGGAGTTTGCTGAGTGTGGACTTGGAGCCAATGAGGACTACCTCTGCTTTATTATCGTTTAATTTGAGGAAGTTTGAGGTGAACCAGGATTTGATTTCCTGTAGGCAGGCACAGAGGGAGGAGGGTGGGAAGGTGGAAGAGGGTTTGGAGGAAACATAGAGCTGGGTGTCGTCCGCGTAACAGTGGAAATGGATATTGTGTTTGCGGAAGATCAGACCAAGTGGAAGGAGGTAGATGATGAATAGGATGGGGCCAAGGACGGAGCCCTGGGGAACACCGGATGAAAGGGGGAGGGTGGGATGTGAATGATTTTAATTGAATGAACTGAGTGCGGCCAGATAGATAGGAGTGGAACCAGTCTAAGGGTGTGTGTGATAGTCCAATGGAGGCTAGTCTGTCGAGGAGAATGGAGTGGGAAATGGTGTCGAAGGCCGCGCTCAGATCGAGGAGAATGAGAATGGATAGTAGTCCAGAATCAGCTGCCATCAGGAGGTCATTAGTGATTTTTATGAGGGCTGTTTCGGTACTGTGACGGGGGCGGAAACCGGATTGGAACTGTTCATATAGATTGTTACTGGAGAGGTGAGCCTGAATTTGTAATGATACTGTCTTTTCCAGGATTTTTGAGAGAAATGGCAGGTTGGAGATGGGACGAAGGTTATTTGCAATGTTTGGGTCTAAACCAGGCTTCTTTATTAGGGGAGTAACAGCAGCGGATTTGAAAGAAAGTGGGACAGAACCAGAGTTATCCTCGATAACACTCTCTCCTTTGCCCCTCATATCAATTCCATAACTCTGATCGCATTCTTTCACCTCCGCAACATAGCCAGACTTCGCCCGTCCCTGTCTCAATCAAGTACTGAAGTCCCGGTCCACGCATTTGAATCCTCACGGATTGATTATTACAATGCTGTTCTTTCAGGCCTCCCCACCAAGCTACTAAACCGGCTGCAAATAGTCCAGAATTCGGCTGCTCGTATCCTCACCCACACCAAGTCCAGTGACCACATCACCCCGACTCTCATCCAACTACACTGGCTCCCTGTTCAATACCGTATTCAATTTCAAAACTCTCCTGCTCACCTTCAAAGCCCTCCATAATCTGGCCCCTACATATATATCTGACCTCCTTCAGGACTATACCCTCTCTCGTTCCCTGCACTCCTCATCGTCTCCCCCCTCACAACTCAGCATTATGGGTGCTAGGGCTTTCAGCTGTTCTGCACCCAGGCTCTGGAAATGCCTTCCTCCACTTATCCGACAGTCTGACACTTAATCATCCTTCAAGTCTCAACTAAAAACGAATTTATTCAAATTGGCTTACTCACTGTAATTGCTCCCTTGGACTTTGCCCGGCTGTCTCCCCTTGTTTATCAGTGTTTTCACTAATGTGTCATTATGGTTTCCATTGTTATTTCCTACCCTACACCCCCTTTTGTATTGTTATTCTGTTGCTAAATTTGTTTTATTTTATATTTCATTTTCATTCATATTGTATATTGTAATTGTAATATTTACTGTAAGGTGACCTTGAGTGTCTTGAAAGGTGCCCTCAAATTAAATGTATTATTAATTATTATTATTATAACAAGTATCCCACTGAGTTTTCACTGTCTACAGTAATTTAGTCCCCAACATTGCCATATTTAACTTTTGTTATCACTTGCAAGAAATTAAATATGTAGTGAATATTCCCACAGTACTCACGCCCTCTTCTTTGATAGGCCATGCTGGGAGTCGGCTGCTCTACTTAAATTGTGCCATGGATAGGAAGAAGTGGCCTGTCTTTCCTGCTCTGTTTGAGGCAAAGGGGGCTTATCAGTGGCATTACTGATCAACGTGGGCAGACCTGTAGAGAGTTAAATAAAGTTAAGAAACATTTTTAGATGTCTGAACTTCTACTGTAATGGTCATTGATGTCAACTGTGTCTATATGTCTTTGCAAAAAGAAGTCGATAAAATACATTGTATTGTTATCGATTGCGATCTTTATGTGATTATGTCGCATCTAATATGTTGCTTCTGTTTTTTCTCTTCTAAATATATATTTTTTCTTTACCTTGACTCGTTGATTCTGGACTTACTAAGTTGACTGGCCTTTGTGACTGCGTTTGAAAAGCATTTCTTGGCATGGGCCGTGGCACATTGACAGATGAAACCATTTCCTGTAGAAATACACAAACCCCCCCACAAATATATCAAATGATTAGAGAGATGGATTTTACAATGATGGATTGATTTAAGGTTGAATGTTAATTTTGTTACAAAACCCTTCATGTTTTGTTTGGATAAATGACAACCATAGCATTCCTTGTAAATAAATAAATAAATAAATAAATAAATAAATAAATAAATAAATCTCACTGATCTAAGAATGTGACCACTAATGAACCCTCTTTTAAGTCTCCGTAATAAAAGGTGTTCTTTGAGCTGGAAAGTTTAAGCTGCCTTTAGATGTCAAAACAGGGCCTGACTTTTACACAAGGAGAATCAACAGCATTTACAAAGCCTGGAGAAAGCTTTTTTACAACCAGAAATGTTTTTATAGCTCTCTGCTTCTGCACTGACATGCCATGCCAACATCATCCTTTATGTTGTTGCTGACAAGGTATTGAACAATACTCACACTACAAAGACATTTAATGGTGAAAATGCTGGAATAAATATTAATCATTTGATCATACATACTATGCATTTTTATTTATTTTGACGGCGCACTCACACAAATGTAAGCAAAGCAACAAGTTTGTGTGTATGTGTGTGTCTGTGCCTGTGGGACAAGAACCTACACGTTCCTGGATTTCAGTGCTCTTTGTCTGGGCAGGATTCCTCCCTTGATGGGTCTCTGGTACAAGCCCATTCTCTAAAGCAAAACAAAGAGAAAGTATGACCAACATACTTGTAATACTAAAGTTGCTACTTTCTTGTTTACAAATAGTTCTTCCCTTTTCTTTCACCATAAATGATTATAATGCGGATTATCCATATTGTTTGTTGTGCTTGGCTCAGCTCTTAATGTTACAATACAGAACATAGTAAACCTAAGAATAACCCATCTCCAAAAAAAAAAACAGAGAAACACTTTATACATGGCAATGAACAACCCAACATTCCAGAGTGAAACTACACCCAAACTAACGGTTTTATTTAGGACTTTGTCGCTCTTCAGAATATTTGTAGGTACTAATTAAGTTACCACAAAACCAAATGCAGTAATTATCTTTTTACTTTCGCTAGACAAAACGGTGATGGAGAATCTGCTTCAGAATTAACCCAGTGTCACTACTTGACTTGTGAAATGTGAAAGTGGATCACTAGTTTGCCATCGTTCTCCACAGCCGTCATCATAGTGCATTAGACCAAAAATGACAGGGTCGGTTTAATTCATGTAGCTCCTATACAAACCCCCCCCCCCACACACACACATACACTCACACGGTGTTTTCCAGTTGTACTGTGTAAGACAATGTTAAGCACAAACACAGGCGCGCACACACACTGTACCTTTTAGGTCCTCCTCATTATTTGGCTCCAGTAATTTGTTACCATCCAGTCCTCCATACCGTTTCCTCCATTTACGTCGCAGGGAAGGAGTTCTCTGAAAACTACATAGTTTGCAGTATCTTATACAATGTTATTGTTTTTACATATTCATGAAAGTTCCATCCCTATTGCTCACAAACAGAAGTTTGGCTCTTTATTTTATTTTGCATTGTACTGTATCTCTTATGTAAACAGACAACTGTCAAAATTGTTTTATGATTTTGTGATACATAACTACACTTTAAAGAGCCTAGACATAACAATGAATGTCGGTTAAACAAGTCTGGCCATTATACGTGTGTCTGCTGAGTTATTACGGTGACTATCTGTCAGCATCACTTCATACAGCACCTAATCTGTCAGCATCACTCAATACAGCACCTAGCCAGTTGGCTCTTTGGTGTGAACTACTGTGAATGACACAACAAAGTTAGTCATGACTGCCACGTCTCATCTTGAGTCATCTGACGTACACAAGACCTAACCAAAACTGTTTTATTTAGAAAAGTAAACTACCAAGATAAAAGTGGCATGCGAAACATTAAGAGGAAGATATTCAAAACATTAAGTCGCGTTTACTTTCAGGTCTTCCAACCCTATAATTTCAGGTAAATACTTAAATTCTTACTAGAGGTAAGGATTGTCCTCTTTATCTTGACTTGTTGTATTTTCCATTGAATTAGACTTATGCTTGCTTTCAGGATTCCTTTAAATTCTCTCAGATGAATAAACACATGAAGAAAAGGTATTCTCTCATCTCTTAGTGATTTTAATCTGTCTGTAGAAGTGCTGTGGGCTTTACTCAACTCACAGGAGACATGAATGAGTGGAATAGTTTAACGGGAGACCTATCAGTAAAGGGGGCAGGGCCATCCCAGGTTTTCCTTGTGAATTTGTTACAATGTTCTAAACACGCGCACGCGCGCGCACACACACACACACACACACACACACACACACACACACACACACACAGTTGTTGATAGGCAGTTATTCAAATACGTCTAGAAGTTCTCTTTGAAAATAATGAAGACAAACAGCTCTGGCGCTAGATGGCAATATATCAAATGTAGCTGTTCCATACTGCGCCGTCATGTGCAGCTTTGACATTCACCGGCGCGGAAGAACCCAATAATAACAAAGTTAGCAATAGGGATCAGTACCTTCCATTTATATTTACTAGCCTTATCAGTTGGGGATTTACTTATCATAAACTGTACGTGTTCTGTACAGTTGTATATGAATTATGCATGTTTAAGTGTCCCCAATTCCATTCGTTGTGTTTCGCACGGCAATTAGGGGTATTTCTAATATCAAGACATTCAATATCACACTTTCAACATCAGTCTAACTTCCAACTGAGACTCTTGTCAAGTCCTACGCTGACTTTAAAGACAAGACAATATGTAATTTTGTCAAATATTAGACGAAATTATTCTGAACGTAAGATGCCAAAAACGGTAGGCCTCGTCTTAATTTCTTGTTCTAGTAAACAAATGGCATGTTTTCTCAGATTTTCAGTCTACCTATGGATTTACATCGGTAATTTTCAGGGCAAAAAGGGACCAACGTTGGCAAGTAATGTTTCTCCAGCTTCATTATCTTTGTGTCCTGTGATTCGCGATAAAACAGGGAACGTACGCATCTCAGTACACGCAAAACCTGGATCTAAACAGAACGCAATAACAGGTAAGCTAATTGTTGGTTCTCCGGATAACCAAAACATGTCAATCCTTGGTGTGTCAGGTCTTTGCATGCTAGAACAGTGATTCTCAACCTGGGGTCGCAAGATCATTTCTGGGGGTCGCCGGATAGTTGTGTGAAAAAAAAATGTACATTACATTTTACTAGATTTTATTGTGTGTAGTATGAGTCAAAGTGCGCCTGCACTTGACGGACACGCACGCGGCACGCACACACACACGGCACGCGCACAAACAAAGAAAAATAGTCTTGGCGCACAGTGCCACAATTGCTTGTAGCCGATTAGTTAGTAGTTAGCTAACGACTCGCGAACACCAACCTGATTGTTCTGGGCGGGTCGCGACTCAAAAAGGTTGAGAACCACTGTGCTAGAAGGTTTCCTCTGTAATAGGCCTACCTCTATTTATGCTAAATCATTTATTGCAGATGTTTCCGATGAAGCTGTTGGTGTCGCCATTGCGGCACCGGCCACAGATGGAGAGGCCAATGCAGAACTTGTACGTTATCTGTCCAAGGTGCTGGACGTAAAGAAAAGTGAAGTTGGCATTGACAAGGTTGAAAAACTATCCTTCGCAATGGACATATTTTAATATTCTGTCATATTCATGTTCAATTTACATGAACATATTAGTCTTATTTGATCATATACAGGGCTCAAGATCAAGAGAAAAGATTGTCAAACTTTCGAGTTCCCTTACCCCGGAGGAGGTTCTGGAGAAGCTAAAACAAGCGGCGGCAAGATGACACAGTCATGTAACTCTTTTAGAGTTACGACATCAAATCTTTACATGAAGATGATGATGATGACATCAAATCTTTACATGCATTCAAAATGGAAACAAAGAAGATATAAATACATAAACAAAAATAACGATTAAAAAATAATGGCAAGAAATACAATCACATATTATGCTCTTTTTACAAGACTGATATTAAGAATCTAACTGAAATTTAAATCTCACACGTAATCGGAAACAAAGTGATATGTAAATGAACTTTTGATTAGAATGTCTGCTTTTTTTATATATATATTTTTTAACAGTAGCCTGACCTCTAAGGCTTTACTTCCATTGATATGAAAGCGAAATATTGGGAAATAAAAAGGCCAGCAATGATGTTTTTTTCACAATGTGAATCTCCCTCACCCAAGAGATTAACAGTTTCGATGAACCAGGGCATCGTCAAGCAGATCCAATATATTTTAAAGCATTAAAAACCTTACCACGCTGTAAAATAATGAACTCATCAATATCCTCTAACAGGCCTATTTTACAAAACATAATAAAAAATGCTTAACTCCCATAGTTTTAGATTATTTTATATTCAAATAGGCCAGACCTAATTTAAACAATTTGAGGAGCCTACTGCTGCTTGCTGCTTCAAAGTCACACGTTTTACAATGCAAACCAGTTATTTTTTGTAGCTTCCATCCTCAATGAGATTAAACTAACTATTAGAAAGTATTTCTTACAAATACCTAATTCCAAAAACTCCAGGCATCAGGCTGTACAAAAAAAGTTATAGTCCCTGTGTTGTAGACTACTTTGAGTAGGTCTGCACTAAACCAATCTGTGAGTGCTTTTTACCATGTACAGACGAGATGTAGGCTACTGACTAATGCTTTAGTAGAGATTAAGCTGGACCAATGCAAAGATAAATACATTTATAAATCAAATAAATGTACTTTGGATTTAGGAAACATTTTATAAAATAATTGCAAAATGTAAAATAAAATATCTGAATTCAATCTGAAGTTTTAACAATGGATGGTGTTTTAGTCACATTTCCTGCTGGTCATATAGGGGAGACCGGGGAAATGGCAACAAAGGGCAATTGTAACATCTCAAATTGCACCTATCAGAAAGGAGACAGAACCATGCAACTTATTATGTACATGCTGAGTGGTGATCCATCTCTGCCTGCCGAAGGACAAACTGATGACTCATACTTGTCAAACTTTTTCTGCCTTTTTGTGAGAACTGATGGGGCACATCAGGCTTGGCCCCATGCTTTACTGTGCATGACTCCACACTTCCTGCTTGCTTGTCAATTAGGCTGCTATTGCGTTGTTAAAACGTTTTCTTTTTCATCATTGGCATTTGAGTCAACCTAATGCGTTGCATTATCAAATTATCAGCCCCATGACATTTCTGTGGTGCATGCTATAGTTTGTGCATCAACGAGTGGGTCTTGTTTATAGAATAATAGTGTTTTAGCTTGGCAGTTGTTCTTTGCGACCTACTGGTAAATAATTCCACTGACCGCCACTGACTAACTAAGTACTATTGCAGCAACATTCTCACAACTTAATTTCATATAATCAACAGAAATACAGCAATGGGTATTCAAATGGGAGGTTACAAAGGCATGTGAACGTTTTTTGTGTTACGTAGACAAATCTTTTTAAAAATGTGAACGCTTATTGGTTCCTTGTAAAAAGCTATTAAAAAATAAGCATGACAATCACTGCATGTGCACAAATCCCACAAATATAGACTTATATAGACAGTATACCAGGCAACATTAGCTCCACAATGTAAATCCCACTGAATATACTGTTGCAGTGCAACATGTGAAATTAGGCCTGCAGAGGGCCACTTGTGCAGAGTATGAGTGTGTGGGTGTTGAGGCTGTCTACAGGGAATTACCGTCCAACTTGTTAAAAAAACTGGTGAACCTCATAAGGAAGCCTAACAACCAGAAGAGAGTACAGTATACTGTATTAGTGAAGGCAATAACGAGCTTCCTTCCCACTCATTGTCACCCTGGGAAGGGACTTCAAAGCCCAAAGTACTTTCTTGTGGATTGAAGGACCTATGATGAGATGAAAGACCTGGGATAATATATAGCAGCTAGATAGCTCACAATCTTCGTGAGTGCTAATTTACTAGGTTGGTGGAGGCGGCTCAAAGTTCCCCAAATGTCTGACTCAATTAACGAAAAAAGTTCAGGAAATGCATTAAATAGTTTGAAGAACTTACTTGAGGTTGATAAGGCTTTATACTGTTACCCCTAATGACTTCTTGTCAAGATTCAAAACAAAACCTATTAGCGAAACACTAACAGAACTATCAAGATACTGTTCATTTGGATTATGGCTTACTCTGAATTTACAATGTACAAAGTATCAGTGTTAAATTATACACAATTCATCATATAAAATGGCATTATTCCATGAAGTGCAGGCGGATTATACGTTTCTCAGCTGGCATCTGCCTTTTTTGATAAGCTGCTTGTCAAAATTAAGGATTGTGTTGACAGGGCACAGAACTGCCAGTGACATGACCTTTAGACCTTAGTGCCCAGGAATACCAGGGGCTGCTTAACAAATGTCATATGTGGTGTTAAGATTTAATTCCCAAAAATAAATAACATCTCTAATATCCAAGAAACAGAAAATATTTAAGTAGAATAATACTTGGATCTGGAATTAACATGTAAAGAAAATGCAAGTCTCCTCTAATCAATAATCATCCTATGTGAACGAGAGACTGAGAACAGGTTTTTTTTTTGCAATGTCAGCTTGACCAAGTGACAGACAGCACGACAAGCTTACCTATATAATTTATCACTTATTGTACCTTTCAATTACATTGTTAGTGGTTCGCTTATGGATGTCTTGAAGCAAGCTCGTATTAAAAGTTTTTAAGACTGTCTACATGGGCTAAGATAAGCGGATCTTAAGCCCAGCCAGACAGGAAGTGGCAGAGGAACAAGGGAAGGATTTTAAACCCCTTTACTTACCAATCTTCTGCAGGGTATTTATAGCATACATCTCATGTCGCTCAATGAGTGCAAATACCCGTTTTGTCCTATGCTCCAGGCCTGTGGAACTGGCAGATAAGATTTGGCTTTTATCCTGATACGCTTTAGATGTGACTAAGAAGATCAAGGCTATTGGCCCAACCAAACAGGATGCCGTTGCAGAACTGTCTGTTTTCACAAAGTTTTCTGAGGCTGAAATGGCTGATAGATATATAGGACATTAGTATTCCAAATTCTAACGCAGAAAAATATCAACCACCAAGATGCTGTGTGTCCGAATAACGGTGCAATAGTTTGATGCATTTCTGTACGGGGCACTTAATTACACATATTTAATGCATCATGTTACCAGTGTTGGGATATTGTTATGGATTACTTGGAAGTACTGAATACTTGCAAAAAGCAGGGGAAGATAGCACTCTTTGTTATTTTCTCAAGATGTGTTGGGAAAAACAAGTCAAATTAATCGTGCAACTTGTGGACGTTGGTCCTGCAGTTTAATGAACTGGTAAAAAAAATTTGAAGTAAAACCTTAAACCACTATTTGATCCATCCTACTCCAACTTACTACTGGCAATTGGCATTTCAGTGGAAATCAAGGACCACTATAGATCAGACACCATAGAAGATTATTATGAACTCCGTCTTTTAACGTGTCATCTTGAGAACAAGACAAATCTACACCAACTAATGCAGCAATGTAAGAAGAACAGAATTGTAGAAGAAATTGTCATCTGTGGGTAAACATGCTCTGATTGATACATGACCTTCATGCCACTTTGTGGAAAATAATACTTACTGAATCCAAAACAAAAATAAATAGGACCGTAACGTCAAAACGGTTTTGTACAGAGAAATATCGTTATGTAGACATTCCCTTTGTCCAATTTCTCTAAAGGTGTACCACAAGTATAAGTGATAATTTCCCTTGTGTGTCTTCCTTCACATGGAAGATGGAAGTGTGTACATTTGATATTAGCTTTCGTTCACCTACAACCCCAATTTCCTGTAGAACTGTCTTTTCTAAATACAATATGTTTACCTACTGTAATGTAGGCACACAAGGTATATCAATGTAAACTCTCCTTGATGAATATGTACTGTAAATGGTTTTGTCCATTCCTCAAGTGGGCATAGGGCTCATACCTAGATTAATTATATTGATTGTAAATGTTCGTTTTGGATTCAATTAAATTCTTTGAATATTTCCTCAAATGTTTTGTGCATATTTGTGGTCAGGTCTATGAAAACATAGACGATTGTAATGGTTTCAAAGTTACTATTTGGTAGGTCAGGATGGCTACGTGCAGTGGAATATGTATGTAGTTCACGTGGTGACCAACACAACACAACACTTTAACACCTTGCCATCTGTGGCATGGAACCCCATCTTGTGAATTTAAATTCAATAAAAGTTTGTTTCTTATTTAATATTTTTTCTGGATTGGAAATTGAAAACCAAAACATCCTGAGCTAATTTATAATTCCGGTTTTCCACACTTCTCTGCTTTTGCTGCAGCATGGTGTGCATTTTCATATTGGCAATTTTCCTCAGCAGACATTACTGTTAGCAGTAGCAAATCTAATTATTTGTATTGTTTTTTTAGGTGACATGCTCATTTACATTGAGAAACATGTGTCATCCATCTTTGGCCCTAGTCCTGTCAAAATGCACTCCAATGGGGCACACATGCAGAGAATTACATTTTGAGACTGTTAGTTGGTAGCTATCAATAGATTCTGATGGTAAATCAAATTAAGAGGAATGGCATTGTAAGACACCTTGGTAGTCTCACCTCAAGTGGCTGTTTACATGTCTCTCATATTCCGTATATATAGTCCATTCATTTT
The DNA here is from genome assembly GCA_026901105.3 of Galaxias olidus. NCBI lineage: Eukaryota > Metazoa > Chordata > Actinopteri > Galaxiiformes > Galaxiidae > Galaxias > Galaxias olidus. The sequence goes on along the minus strand of JAPMUY010005615.1, from coordinate 54,777 downwards.
TATCCTATTGACAGGAACTTATAAAACTGGCTGAATTGTATGTATTCATCTGAAATGTATAACCAATCCTAGTCTTTGTTATATGGCCATTGACGAGGGAAGCGTAATATTTTGCCGATAACATAACCTTCTAACTATCTTCTGAAGGGATATGGACCTCCCCTAAAAATATTAACACCAAGAATTTGCATTTATACATAGATTCATTAGGTACATTTTGAGGCAGGAGGTGTGACTCGGAACAATCAACCCAGGAGGTGGAGCAGATGTTCCTGCTGTGTCTGACTCACACTGGTAAATGAAGTTTCTGTTTGTTTCAGATGTCTCTGGGATTTAGTTTGAGGGAAACAGGATTCATAAGAAGAAAATGCAAAATTTTATTACAATCACCTTCCAAGTACGCCACAAAACAAGATGAAAAGCAATCCCACAGCAATGCAGACAGACATTCTTTGGGAAACATTATCTCTCTTTAAAAACCGGATACACACATATTCATGCACATTGCTGTGTGAACGTTTAACAACTGTTGTAAGGTAAAAAATTGAGTTACATTTTCTGTGTATAATGTATCATCATCATCATAATAACAATACAAAATAATGAAAGTCCCTGGGGACTACAGAATTTCGGATCTCTAAGGGGAGAGTTCCAGTGCATAGGGGTCCCAGAAGTCAGCAATTATGCCTTTGAGTTCTGTTTTTCATGGATCAATAAGAAACTATCAGTAATAATTCTTTACTAAAATGACATAGTCATGTTGGGTTTACATTGACATGGAGTGTACAAAATACACTTATGTAACAACTCTAAAATTTGATTAAATATTGTGTAACAATATTAATTATAGGCAGTTATATATCAGTAGAAATGTCTATCAGCTATCTTGTAAGTAGTATTCTTCCATTAGCCTTTAGAATGGGGGAAGTCACTTAACTTTGCAAAAACCTAAACATCGCTATGTGGCCTCTTACAAGTAAATTGTACAAACACACACACACAATGATCAGCCACAACATTAAAACCACTGACAGGTGAAATGAATGCATCGCAGCTTGCTGAATATGGGGTTGCGTAGCCACAGACTGGTCAGAGTGCCCATGTTGACCCGTCCTCTGCCGAAAGCGCCTACAATGGGCACGTGAGTGTCAGAACTGGACCATGGAGCAATGGAAGAAGGTGGTCTGATCTGATGAATCTTGTTTTTTTTTACATGATGTGGATGGCTGGGTGCGTGTGCGTTGCTTACCTGTGGAAGAGATGGCACCAGGATGCACTATGGGAAGAAGGCAAGCCAGCTGATGCAGTGTTATGCTTTGGGCAATGTTCTGCTGGGAAACCTTGGGTACTGACATTCATGTGGATGTTACTTTGACAAGTACTGCCAACCCAAACATTGTTGCAGACCAAGTACACCCCATCATGGCAACAGTATTCCCTGATGGCAGCATCCTCTTTCAGCAGGATAATGCACCCTGCCATACTACAAATGAAGTACCTGACTAAGTGAGAAAATTGTGAAGCTAATGAGCTGCACTGATAATGGCCAGATGATGGGCTGTTCTGTTTGAGGCTCTCCAATAAGTCAGCAATTAGACCATGCATATGTTTAAGAACATTTAAATAGGATGAATTAAAAGAGGATTTTAAATTGTGATAAAGCTTTGTTACTCCTATCATTCAAATACCACGCATAGTTTAACATAGTTTGAACTAGCTAGCTCTTGTATAACTCACACTCGACAAGTGCAGGGTCCAGTTCCAACACACGCTGATAAGTACGTTATTTATTGAAACTAACTGATGTTTATTGAGTGTGGTATTTACAATAAAATAAACAAGCAAAAAGGACTTAGCGAATGGTAAGCTAAAGGGGCAGGGGCTTTACTCCCACTTTAGACCGTCCCATGTTGCACACATTCAGGACAGCAGACACAGAAACAGTGAGACACGAATAGAAAGATTTGATGAGCTTTTTCTCAAGAGGCAGCATACGTAACGTCTTTTACGCATTTCAAAAAATCTGCTCAAGGCGTGGCAGTTCAATAAAGCGATGCAGAAAACGTAGAACTGACCAAAAGGAAAAAAAGTTTCAGGAATTGCTCAGATAAATCGCATTTCCCGAGGAGGAAGTTCAGCGACCTGTGATCGATTCAGAACCATGGAGAGTTCCACAATATCAGCGAAAGTGGTGGTGTTCACTGCCCTGCTCTCACTTTTTTGTGGCGCTGAAACCAGCGACTCAGAGATGGAAATGGATATGGAAACAAGAGCCATTAGGGACTTCTATCAGCAAAATCCAAACTTAACTAACGAAAAAAGGCTGGTATGTTTATGAATTTATTAATTGGATGACATATGTGCTGATTTAAGTCAATTAGTATTGATATGGATTCTAGACTGGTTTACTGTGTGAATTTTTTTAAAATCTTGGTTATAAAACGTTGACAGATTGGAGCTCTACATGAGGTTCTCGAAAAGCTACAGACAAAAAGAATTTCTCCATGGGAAAAGAAATTTGGACGGGTACCCACAGTAAGTTTTTCTCATTTTGATACATGGCTTTGCTTTTGTGAACTCCTATTTAACGTCAAATCCAAAATGCTTAATCCTCACCCGTAATGAAGAAACCCGGCAAGAATGGTTTCCATTAAGGTTTTATTTAAAAGTTGTAAATTATTTCACGAAGCAGTTTAATTTCCAAACTACTAACAAGTTAGATGTTTTGTACAGTGCATCCGGAAAGTATTCATACCCCTGCACTTTTTCCACATTTCATTATGTTACAGCCTAATTCCAAAATGGATTAAATAAAAAAAAATTCCTCAACATTCTACACACAATACCGCATAATGACAAAGTGAAAAACTTTTATTTTTAGCAAATGTATTAAAAATAAAAAAATAGAATATCACATGTACATATAAGTATTCACACCCTTTACTCAATACTTTGTTGAAGCACCTTTGGCAGCAATTACAGCCTCAAGTCTTCTTGAGTATGATGCTACAAGCTTGCCACACCTATTTTGGGGCAGTTTCTCCAATTCTTCTTTGCAGATCGTCCCAAACTCCATCAGGTTGGATGGGGAGCGTCGGTGCACAGCCATTTTCAGATCTCTCCAAAGATGTTCAATCGGGTTCAAGTCTGGGCTCTGGCTGGGCCACTAAGGGACATTCACAAACTTGTCCCAAAGCCACTCCTTTGTTATCTTGGCTGTGTACTTAGGGTCGTTGTCCTGTTGGAAGGTCAACCTTCGCCCCAGTCTGAGGTCCAGAACGCTCTGGAGCAGGTTTTCATCAAGGATCTCTCAGTACATTGCTGCATTCATCTTTCCCTTGATCCTGACTAGTCTCCCAGGTCCTGCCGCTGAAAAACACCCCCACAGCATGATGCTGCCACCACCATGCTTCACTGTAGGGATGGTATTGGCCAGGTGATGAGCAGTGCCTGGTTTCCTCCAGACATGACGCTTGGCATTCAGGCTAAAGAGTTCAATCTTAGTTTCATCAGACCAGAGAATTTAGTTTTTCATGGTCTGAGAGTCCTTTAGGTGCCTTTTGGCGAACTCCATGCGGGCTGTCATGTGCCTTTTACTGAGGAGTGGCTTCCGTCTGGCCACTCTACCATAAAGGCCTGATTGGTGGAGTGCTGCAGAGATGGTTGTCCTTCTGAAAGGTTCTCCCATCTCCACAGAGGAACACTGGAGCTCTGTCAGAGTGACCATCGGGTTCTTGGTCACCTCCCTGACCAAGGCCCTTTACCACCGATTGCTCAGTTTGGCCGGGCGGCCAGTTCTAGGAAGAGTCCTGGTGGTTCCAAACGTCTTCCATTTGCGAATGATGGAGACCACTGTGCTTGTTGGGACCTTCAATGCTGCAGAAATTTTTTTGTACCCTTCCCCAGATCTGTGCCTTGATACAATCCTGTCTCGGAGGTCTACAGACAATTCCTTGGACTTCATAACTTGGTTTGTGCTCTGACATGCACCGTCAACTGTGGGACCTTATATAAACAGGTGTGTGCCTTTCCAAATCATGTCCAATCAATTGAATTTACCACAGGTGGACTCCAATCAAGTTATAGAAACATCTCAAGGATGATCAGTGGAATGCACCTGAGCTCAATTTTGAGTGTCACAGCAAAGGGTGTGAATACTTACGTACATGTGATATTAAATTTTTTTATTTTTAATACATTTGCAAAAAATTCTAAAATACTTTTTTCACTTGGTCATTATGCGGTATTGTATGTAGAATGTTGAGAATTTTTTTTTATTTTATCCATTTTGGAATTAGGCTGTAACATAGTAAAATTTGGAAAAAGTGAAGGGGTATGAATACTTTCCGGATGCACTGTATATGTGGGTCTCAAGTCTATATACAATCATGTAGACTAAATTGTAACTATTCATTCATTTCAGTGCGACATGGGAGAGAATTGCGCTGTACGGAAGGGTGCGCGCATCGGCAAAATGTGCGACTGTCCACGCGGAGCATTCTGTAACTTATTTCTTTTGAAGTGCTTGTGAATTTGTCTCTACATGTGTTAAGATAATTTGAGAATATTTTTTAAATAAAAAGTTGGTTAGTTATGGCGGATACATCATCTTAACACAATGGTAAGCAAAAGCCCATACTTGTAAACAGTGTAATATCCCTGTCCATGTAATGCATTAAAGACCGGGATAACTTTGTGATTCAGTTCGAGTTGTTTCCGTTCAAGACAATTTTTTAGAGAATTAGAAAAACATGATATTTATTATCTGATCTAATCGGATAAAGCTGTAGCATTTCGTCTATACAACTTTAACTCAATATCAATTTAAGCCGTATCAGATATTCAGTATAGCACACAAGTGATCAAATCTTTCTCAGATGTGGGCCTAAATGCAAAGCAGCAAACAATGGCTTGAGGAAGGCCTGCTAGACCATTAGGTAAACTGCCAATTGAACAGCTCAGTCACTCATCGTTGGCCTTTTGACTTAAAGAATCAGCTTGCATAAAAAAAAGGTGAGAATCAGCTGGATTTTCAGACAAACATTCATGATTTGATACACTTTACCCATCTATTGTTTACAAAAACCAAGATATCAGGGATGTGCTTGTCATGTGGCTAGCCCTCCCACATTAGACTTCGCCATCTAGACCTTGAACATCCCATTCAGTGAAGATCAGAAATGTCAAGATGGAAATTATTCAGACCATTTCAAACAAAGGCAAACAACACTGTCCTTTTTTAAATTTATTTAAGATATATTACAAAAAGCCTAGACTCCACGGGGTGTCTTGAAGTTCATGCCAACAGTGGGCTGGGTGACTTGCAGGTTGGACAAACTGCCGAAGTCCTATGAAAGAGAGAATACAGAATGTTAATGGCTTTCCCTTAGAAACCAGACCAGGTCACACTAACACATGGTTGAGACAAACGTTCACGCTATTAGCATGATGATAATTAAAATGTCTGAAAGATACAGGGTTTGAAAGGAACAGTTTGTCCAACAAACACGGGAAAAGCTTTCAGTGATTGCTGTTCCTGTACTATCAATGACCAGGCAACAAGTCATGCCATAGCCACTTTCGATACAGGGTCAAATATAAAGCTTCATGAACAAGTTTATTCTAGAACGTTCTACCGGCTCTAAAGAAACAAGACACTTACCAGAAGTTTCAGCATCTCCTTGGTGTCGGGGTCCACCTCAATGAGCTCCTGGTCCAGGGCAGAGACCTGAGGGAAAGAACAATGCGGTCAAAGAAGCCACAATGCAACACACAGCTTTTACATCTTCCCCAATCCCACACTGCCTTTAATAATATTAAATTAAAATTGATTTAGTTTTACTGTACAAGTTAAATACAAATTATATGTATAGGTCCGTGTGTCAGGAAGTTACTCCAACACAGGAAATACTTTAGATTACACTACTCATGTACCATCAAGGAAGACCAGCAACAACCAAGACTGAATTTCGATACAGGGCCATTTTCACCGTTTCCACATTTTCACTTACTAGCCAAATTTTAGAAGCCACAAATAAAGTATAAAAAATATGTTTATGCAAAATCCATGAAGCTAAAAGTTAAGTTACATTGTGATTTCTGAGGTTGGAGAACTTTTAAGAGGTGAGATCTGGCATAGGGGTGGGCAATATATCAAACATACATCATGTATCGCGACTTACTCTACGTGGGATGTAGTAAACGACTATATTGCGAACATTCAAGTATAAATTCATCACCAGCCACCAGCTCAGACACAAAAAAAGAGAACTGTTTTATTAAATTTAACTTGGTTGTGATTTTCCCCATTTTGCATGCAAGTTTAAAATTGTTCCAAATAGAATCCACTAATGAATTTAAATATTTTAATGCAGACACATTGCAGGGACTACTAGAATAATCATACTGGTGTGATTGTATGCAAGAAAGGGTTAAATCGAGCATTTAGTAAGTGCTATAGAGGAGAGTAAGAGAGATATATCGTGTATCGCGATATAGCCTTAAAAATATCGCTAGTCTGGCATTACCCTGTCAAACAAAAACACCGATGAGAAACTAGGTAGCTAGGAAATGGCACGGACATTTAATCATTAAAAGCGCTACATGATAATCAACTCATTCAAGTTACAACCATTGCAGGCATTAAAAAGGTTTACATCAAAGTGTGTCAATGCCAAAATCTACTCGCATTTGGCGGGTGTTTGTTTCCACCACTGGCTACAGCCCACTATTATACACCAGGCTCTAACCCCTGATTTCACCAAAATGTGTCTAAGTGTAGCAGGTGCAGGAATTCTAATAGTGAATTCAGTTTAGCTTACTGCTCCAACTACTTGTGCAACCTGATCTTACATGGCAACATTGTTGAAGTTTAAAGAATATGACTGACCTCTGGCACGTAGTTGTCCCTCCTCTCCCTTTCCTCCTCCTGCAGCTTGATGGAAATGCCTCTGACGGGGCCCCTCTGGATGCGCTTCATCAGATGCGTCACATACCTAAAAGGATCAACCAAGAAAAACTAAGCAGTAGCACATAAGTGTGTATGTCCTAAAAAGCAGCCAATCAATCTATACGGTCCTATAAAATGTTTGTTTGAAAGATACAGGGTTTGAAAGGAACCGTTTGTCCAACAAACACGGGAAAAGCTTTCAGTTGTTGCTGTTCCTGTACTATCAATGACCAGGCAACAAGTCATGCCATAGCCACTTTCGATACAGGATTCAAAACAGCCAAATAACTAAACATTCTGGCCATTCATAAATCCACATAAATCAAACATTATTTGTTTTATTGTCACAGTAACACATACATGCAGGATCTTTCATGGAAACATTTATTTCAGCATTGGAAGTCAAACTATTGCACCATTAAGGAGGCATAAAGATCGGTCTTTTGAATATATACAATTTTTTCTGGGTATCCTAGTACTTCACTTGCCATGCCAAAGAGATAAACAAAAGCAGAGACATGCAACAAGAAGGCTCCGACATAAACCTACAGAACATAACATTTTCTAACAATAAATAAAAAAAAACTCATGTCATTTGATTATTTACCTTGATCACATTGTGACATTTATAATAATTTGGGCAGAGTGTAATAAGAGTTTTTCTGCCCCAGTTTTTGACCCGATTGTGACAGAATGATGTGCAACAGACATTTCCAGAAAGTGACTGGGACCTAAGAGGCCTCTGAGTTAAACAAGACACCCTCAGCATCGTAGGGTCTGGTGACAGCAATTCTGCCTCTATCTAAATAAACAAAAAAGTTTTAAACGGACTTACCCAGCAATCTTGTTGCGAAGCTTCTTGCTGGGGATGATGGCGATCTCCTCACACACCCTCTTGTTGGTGTGGAAGTCATTACCCAGCCGGGTGTAGTACTTCTCAATGATCACCCGGGCGGCCTTTTTTACCGTCTTAGTCCTGACTCGTCCCTAAAGGTATAGCACAAGGTGATGCCCAACTTACAACCTGATAATGTAAGGTTTCAAAATTTCCATATTTTATTACAACATTCAACATTAATATCTGAGAGAAACAGGGTCTGGAAGGGACAAAAACCCATCAAACACGGGAAAGCCTCTCACTTTACTTTACCCGCATTATCAATGACCATGCCACCAATGCATTGTCACTTTCGATACAAGATATACAACCACACGAGGTGTTAGTTTACACTACATTACTTGATTTGAAAACAACTCGCATGCCATTTATAAATAGTGCATGACCACACATGCAAGTCATGAACAAACGCAAACACGCTCATATTTTCAAACTAATGCTACCAGTTTTTTAGTCCCAACTAAGGGTAGTTTTCCAGTGACAAAGCTAGCACCAGTTTGGGGCTAACCAAATAATGCTTATCTTCCAGCAGTTTTGCCAAGTGAATATTTGTAAATGGTATTTTACCATGATTGCCTACAAAAGATTACTTACAAAGCTTTACATTGCCGAAAACAACCGGACTGTTTCGGTAAAGTTTAAACGGCTCAAAACGTGGTTTGCCTAAAGCTACTGGAGGTGTTGGCTGCTCTCGTAGATGTAGCCAGCCACCACTTTAAATACAGCAAATAACTCCATCCAATATGCTGTTATACTCAAATATTCTAACTAACGCGTTAAAAAAAGTATGATCATTCTATTTTATTGCTATGTATCCCAATGTAAACCGTTTCAAATGAAGGATTATGATAGATTCCGACTACTTTGAAATGGTACATTACCCACCATGTTGAATTGGCCTGGTAGAAAAGGCTGGAAAAGGGCCCCAGCGGAAATTTAAGAGGGTATCCGGAAGTCAAACATGAGAGCCGTACGTCACTTTCGCCCCCTAGAGTTAGATACATAAAGAAGACTTCATAATTTGCATTTCCAAGCCAGTCCAATAATTATGGTAACAGCTATTTCTTAATTCTTAAAGTACCAAACGGATTCTATCTACAACCGTGCCACAATAATGGACAATTGTACTGGTGCTTGTAACATGATTATTAACATAAAGTCCGCAAATCTTTATCTGACATTAGTGGCAACAGTGTTATGTCAAAATTGAATTTAAGCAAACCAAATCCCTTGTCCTTGATGTGTCATGTCTGTGTCATGTTATACCGTCCATTGGTTATATCACTGTAAATGTAACACAACTTCTGAACAATGTAGCATTAGTGATCACTTGCTCTAAGATACAGCTGGTTCTACTGTTCTTCAATCGATCTTTACTGATAAATGTTGCAGTGTTGCTAAACCAATTTACAAAGGGGTGACAAATTTAAAGAAAAAACAACATAACGTCTCTTAGTAAGGTGTTGGCCCACCACGTGCTGCCACAACTGCTTCAGTGCGGCTTGTGCCGACATGTCATTGATTCTACAAGTCTCTGGAACTGGTGATGGAAAACCATTCCTCCAAAATATATTACCTCATTTGGCGTTTTCATGATGGTGGTGGAGAGCATACATAAATCTATGTTGGAGAGCGCAGTCTAACATGTCCGTCCAAAATCTCCCATAGGTGTTCAATTGGGTTTAGATCTGGTGACTGCGAAGGCCATTGCATTTGATTTAAATAATTTTCATACTCATCAAACCATTCAGTTACCCACCTTGCCCTATGGATGGGGGCATTGTCATCCTGGAAGAGTCCACTCTCATCAGAATATAAATGTTTCGTCATCGAATAAAGGTGATCACTCAGAAGAACTTTGTATTGCCTTGCAGTGACCCTTTCCTCCCAGGTTTTTCTTTAAATGTGTCACCTGTCTGCACATTAATAGACCCAGAAGAACAAAAATATGTGTTGTACTATGTGATATTTGTAAGCTGCAAGATAGATCTAGCAATATGTTAGTCTATGCAAGCAATATTATATTTTAAAAACAATTCTTGAAGGTGACAATAACCATTAATATCGCTTTAAACTTCATCTCCCCCTGAATTTTACTACCATTCACAGGTATTTAGGTACCAATTAACTCATTCTTTCCAGCAAAAAAAGAAAGAAAACTCAGATAAAATTATGGTTAAATCAGGTTTTTTATTTACATAAAAAGGGTGCAAAATGTAGTTTCCTTCTACTTTATGGGGAATATAAACTTAATTTCGGCAATACTGTTTAATGTGACATGTGACATAGGAATTTAAAGACAAGACTCTAAACTGCATTATTTTCTGTCATATTAAAGTAAAATATTTACTGCAAAAACTACACAAAATAATTATACATTATGTGAAACTTTGTTAGAGCCCTTACCCAGGTTGAATGTTTAAACACATTTTAAAGCAACACTGATATTTAAGAACTTGCATTACATTGTAAGACTTATTTTGATGTCATTGAGACAAAAGAACCATTCTGAACTTTGTATGCTCACACAATACCTAACTGGTCATGGATTTTTTTCATGGTCTGTGCTCCAGCACCATCACACTGGACAGGGAAAATTGTGTTGAGTAAAATAAAATAGTCAACAGGCATGGAATAAAGGTTTAGACAATAGTCGTTTTTCAGAGTTGGTATTAAGCATATCTCTATTGCACCCAACCTCGAGCAGCTCTATGCCCGACTTTTGTAAATATTTGTGTATGTGCAGGTTTGTTTCCTACAGCTTTGAGCAGGAAATAGTCACGTCAAAAATATGTTCAACAAACAAAGTTATCTTTACATAATTTACATTGAAAAATAATTATGATATTGCAAGTCAGAGGTGCTGTGCATTGATTATCTAGCCCTGTTCCTTAGTGTTATAGTGGTTCATTCAACAAGTTTTAAAAATTTAATAATTTTGTAATAAGCAAACCTGTGTTCACTTATTCTTCTCCCAATAGCAGTTCACTGAAGATAAGTAGAGAACCTGGATGCAGCCGTTCTCCTGGCTCCTGGCACGACAAAATAGCTGACTTTGAAGAAATTGACTGTCACAAAGCACCTTCAAATGAACGTAACGCTCTCATCTGATTTCCACGAAGAATAATACTAGTCCATAAGCTAAAGCACAAAGTCTACATTGCTTTTCCCCCCCGATTCCTGGTTTCAGTAGCATTTGGCTAAGATTTTCCCAATTAACAAAGATACAGCGCTGGATTTTATGCTGTGGAATAAAATTGTCCATTTACCTGATTTAGAAGAATTGTGATGTGAAAAGTACTAAACTATGCACATGCAGCACAAAAGCAAAAATACTTCAAGTATTGATCAATAAATTATTGGTTCCCCAAGTAAAAAAAAGAAAAGAAAGAGGAACAAGAAAAATAAGATAAACAGATGAAAACATTACAGTTGAGTTTATAATTCTGAACAACAAAACTAAACCATGTCATAAAACACTAACAAAACCAGATGAAATAATGGCAGATACAACACAAATTGCATGTATTTGGAAAATAAATAATCAGAAAATCTACCTGCTATTTCTGACTGCATATACATTAGGTTTAAAAGCAGTCTAAATCCATTCAGTGATAATTTGCTGTAAGACTGTTAAGCATGTCTTGAGTATGTCTTCAGTTGAATGGATGTGACATGGTATTACAGTCCTGTCCAGGTACACAGCAAACAAAAATACATATGGTCCATTCAAAGTAACGCAATTAAAATATGAAATGCTGAAAGCACTTACGCAGTCACACTTCTATCATTTTTACAGAAGTTGGTACAATAATATACATCCAACCATTTTGTAATGATTCAAAATATTTGCTTCCTGCAACAGCCTCTCTGTGTCACCACGTATTCTGAATCAGTTACCCGATTTGGGTCTGTTGACCTAGCTGTGACTTTGGCAAAGAGATGTTGGACAGGACTGTAATAAAGAGTCACATAGCATGGACTTAAGACATGATCCACTTTACAGTCATGTGCATGGTTCATTTTGTTGAAGCCTCCATACTGCTCTATTCAGACGGACAGAACACAAGCTTCACTCAAAAAACATAAATCTCCAATAGCCTTACAGCGGCAATTTACTTTTAGGCTTACACACGGAATGGGTTTACTTGTCTAGAATGTCATCATCTGACAAGCAAGGGAGAGGGCAGTGGTCGAAAATTTTCAAATGTCTCTGGCCCCAGAGGCGTGTGCCAGTGCAGCACTTTAGACTAGCAGGACAGAAGAGGAGCTGAAAGCTGACAATAACGTTTTATCTATGATACACACCCCCAAATTTTGTGAGCCGGTTAGCATGATCAAATATTCAAATTCATGCCAGTCTCCATTAAATAGATGAGGCAGGCCAGTATATTTCGGAATAGGTGATAAGAAAGAGGTTGAGGATTGATACATTGGACAAACATTCCAAGCATACTATGAGTGGAGTGGGTCGCAACAATGTTTATACAGATAAAGTCTCTATACAAATAGATTATCCAATCCATTAGCCAACAGACAAACCAACTAAGTGATTTTCTCACATGCACAATAATTCTGGTATTTCAGTAGGCTATCTACATCATTATAAACCAGTAGAGGGACGATGTCCAACATCATTAAGGCCTGTACATTCCAAATCCTTGCACACTGAAATAAACAGTGCCATTTCAGACAAATATACAGAGCATTGGTCCTTCCCATCAAGGCAGCTTCTTTTGAAAAACGGCAAACAAAAAAATAAACACACATGCCAGAGCTATACCAGGGGGCTTTACTTGTAACTTAGTGTTCTAGGTAAACTGTCAAAGTACAATTAGCAGACACAGAACAGGCAATGGAAAGAAGCAGTGCACTCAAATCCCTGTTTAAATACTTTCCCCACCAAAAAGCAAGGTCATTTAAAGATAAAAAGGCAAAATTACAGTACATCATTCATTTCAGGATCACATTCAAAAGAACAGATTAAATCAAATTGAATGGGTAAGACAACCTACAGGTCATAAACAGTGGTGCGCAAAAGAGGGGCAAATTGTTCAAGACATTCACACTTTTAGACCTGATGGCACTAAAGAAAACATCTAAAGCAAAAACAATGTGCCCTGGCTTAGTATACTTCTAAATAAATTACTCTCCTTTCAAAATTTACCATCCAAAATGATAAGTACTAACATCAGTCAACACTGAGAGAGACAGATAGAAAGAGAGAGCGAGCGAGTGAGAGATCTCCCCAATAAATGACTGCATTGTCCGAGGTGGAAAAACAATGGTTGTCATGCTATGCCAAAGTGTTTGAGCGGTCTTAGTTCCTGTTCTGGACAACGTAGCTCTTGAAAGACTAGATAGGCAATGAATACTATTTGGTGGAAACTCAACAGGTGTTGTAAAATAAGTGGTCAAGGAGACAATGAAAGGCAGACCTCTCAGACAATGGGGATGCACCCCAACTAAAAAACACAGAGGTCAATAGTATCTCCTTTGAACAGGAAAGGGGGTCGAAAGTTTCTGTGAAGGAACCATATTCGTTTTCTCATTGGCTGGACTCTTGTGATGTATTTGAGTATCCCAGGCTATCCGAGGAAGCCGAGCGGAGAGGTGATCTAAGTAAGGCATTACATGATAAGGCCAACAGGGGGGGCAGCAGCATCTGTCCGAACAAGTCTGATCTCCTTATGCCAGACTGAAACAGACTGCAGGTAGAATGTGCCCCCAAAATATATTTCAGGGATGCATTTATGTCACCCTATTGGATTGAAAAATCTGAGCAGGTTTAAAAAGAGATAAGAAATGTACTTGATGTGAGCTTTAGAGTAAATCATCCGAAGACATCTTCCAACCACAGACTACAAATACATGTCAGTATGTGAGGAAAAGGGCAACACCGCAGTGTAACCAGGGTATTCAATTGGTCAAATACAAGTACAAAAACTATTGATTGGTAAATAAAACCATTGCCTTCACTTGCACACCTAAAACCGACTGATGCATTCATTCAGGGGCTTTATTGATTGAGTGGGCCAATTCAAGCATCAGAATTATATCCCACCTTTGACGTTAGATGTCCACTTAAACCTTGTCTCATTTTGAACAAAAACACTGTGTGTGTGTGTGTCTAACAAAAAAAAAAGCAAAGGGTGTTAAGATACATTCATCAAACAAACATGTTCGAACCTAAACAGCTTAAGACCAGATCACAGAAGGGATGGGCAGTGGTGGCCACTGGCCTAAGGATGAAGGAGAACTTGAGCGAGATGGGACAGGGTCTAAAAATACTGTGTAAATAGCCGCCTCAGTCTACTTTGAGGAGAGGTGGTCTTAAAAGTTGGTTCTGGAGGGAAAATAAAAAGGTATAAAAGGTAAAAAGAAGAGGGGCAGGGGAGATTGCATTCTTCTCTTCAGCCTCAGGTGTCCCTGCTAGGCCAAGCCAAAGGTCACATTAAGTCAGAGAGAAAAAGAAGGTATTTGTGCAAAGGTCTCCCCTTGTTTCATTCAGTAGGTCCAGACTCTACGTCTGCAGAGAATACGGTTTATCCCATCAGTCTTTCACAGTCCCCCACGTCCCTTCCTTCAAAACAACAAAAAATATCAGTGACCCAAAGTAGAATCTCATTTGTGCCGGGGGGAGCTCTTCTTTCGTTTTCGCTTGAAGAAGCAACAACACCTGAAAAGGGCAGGAATTGGTAAAGATAAGGAAACAGGACAGCATCGCAAAAGGGTGCACTCAATTTGTTCAACCATTTCCCATGATTGCGGTGGACAGCATTGTTTAACAACTCCACCACGGTTGGGTTATTTTTTTAACTAACATCAACACAATGCAACGCAACAAGTATGGAAGCCGCAGAAGTTAGAAACCGTGTGAATGAAACTACATGAGACAACAAGGGATTAAGAGGTGAAGGGAGGATTGTGAAAGTGAGAAAGTATATGCTTTAATAATGGGAAGGGAATAAACCTTGACTCTCAGCTTTTCATCGGTTGTCATATTTTGTGGTTTATTTTAGTCTTTGAATTCCGTCTTTTGGCTTTTTGTATTCTTATGATGCTGTTGCCTGTTTCCAATAGGGAAATACAGGGCACCTAGGATCTCCTAATCCATGCCACTATTGGTTTTGTGTTGTTTTAACTCAGCTAAACTATTTGTAGTCTGGTCCACTCCCTCTGACAGATTGTTGTGTAGGAGAGAAGGAACTCACCACAGGTTGAGCATTTTCAAGCAGCTACAGAGAGTGTGAGGAGAGAAGACAGATTAGGCTGACATGTTACAGAGAGGAAAAGACCGAGGGGATAGACTGAGACACTGCAGCCATCTACTACATCGCCACAAGACTTTCATACAGACACACACAGATCACTGACTCAACGTCCACAAGCAAAATCAAAACATAAAACCAAGCAAAATCAAAAAGTAACTCTGAAGAGGTTTCCTATTGATAAATGGGGTTCTGTGATCACAGTAAAATCAGACATGTGGTGTTTTGAGCAAAGCTTTTGAAATGGTTGTCTAAGGTTGGTGCTTGTGTGCTTTTCAATTGTCAGGTACATCATTTTTAAAGGAATAGTTAAACTTTTTGGTAAACAAGATATGTTCCTACTAACCCTTAGTCAGACAAATTGAACGATATCAATGTTATGATTGTACGACCAATAATGAGTTATTTAGGTAAATAGGTAGGTAAATGTAGCCTAGCTTGGCACAATGACTCCAAGTGAATCGTTCAGGCTAGCATAGCTCCGTCACAAATCAACAGACACGGTCGGACCTATTGTTGCAAGGCTGCTTGCCAGACACAAGATAAAACTATGCTTCCGCCTCGAAATAATAGGTCAGACCGCGTATCCCATTTAAATTTCAACATGCATGACAGCTTTCGAGTTTTCTTAGATGCTTTTTGTCAATTTTGACAGAGCAATGCCAGCAGGAAATGTTGGCTTAGAGTAATTGTGCAAAACTAGACTCAATTACCTCCATACTTACCTAAATAACTCATTATTGGATGTACAATCATAACATTGATAAAGATCCTCTCGTCTGCCTAGGGGGAAGCAGGAACATATCCAACTATCCCTTTAAGCAAAACAGCATCTGTTCCCAGTCATCTATATACATGACAGTTGCTTGACATGATAGGATGATTGGGGTTAATGAAAGATAGACTCCCATGACCCAGATTCATGTTTTAGACTCTCATCATACAATTTGATTGAATGGCTACGTATTTTAACTATCTTAAAACAGATTTAGCTCTTGTCTGAAATGGAATTAAATGTACATGTTTAAGTAAAATTTTAAATATTATATACATGGTGTACAGTGGCAAGTATTTGGGGTATTTAATTCAGTTTAGCTAGAGTTAGAGATGTGTTTTCCTTGTCTCTTTGGAGATTTATGGACCCATGCTAAGCATTCTTAACTTCCATCCATCCCACTGGATTACTCCACCGAGCACAGGAGCAGTATCTAAAACTTCAGATAGTGTGACAGATACGTACTTGGTCTCGTCCACCACCTCCAAATCAACCTGCTGTGTGATTGGTGCACTAGACTGGGCTGCCAGCGGATCCTCTGCATTCAGCTCACCATTGGTGGAGCTGACCACCTGTGACACACAAGAAAGAAATTATAGCCTTTTTTAAGTACAAGAGCTCCTTACCATACTGTGCATACAGACGGGTAACAAATTGAAGAAAACACTTGAAACACACACACACACACACACATAAATAAAAGAAGTAGGATATGTCAGGCCACTATATATTCACACACACACACACACACACACACACACACACACACACACACACACACACACACACACACACACACACACACACACACACACACACACACACACACACACACACACACACACACACACACACACACACACGAGGCAGAGCAATCAGCATTGGACTTTTGTTGATGATGCTAATGACTAGCCCTGTGGATTTAAACAGGACTTTAACACAACTATTTTATCGAGGACTAGAGGGCATGACAACATAAAAGACGATTGCATTCCAATTTGAATATGCACATAATGCCATATCCACTGATCCAATACCTGCGAGAAACTGAAGCTAAGCTACTGAAGGGTGAGTGAAAGAAAAAAGCCCCATTCTGTGAAATGCTGAATGTAGCAATAACACAGTGCTGTACACTCACTGGCCACTTTATTAGGTACACCGGGTTGGACCCCCTTTTGCCTTCAGAACTGTCTTAATTCTTCGTGGCACAGACTCAACAAGGTGCTGGAAACATTCCTCAGAGATTTTGGTCCATATTGCACTCAGTTGCTGCAGATTTGTCGGCTGCACATCCATGATGCGAATATCTCGTTCCACCACATCCCAAAGGTGCTCTATTGGATTGAGATCTGGTGACTGTGGAGGCCATTTGAGGACAGTGAACTCATTGTTATGTTCAAGAAACCAGTTTGAGATGATTTGAGCATTGTGACATGGCGCGTTATCCTGCTGGAAGTAGCCATCAGAAGATGGGTACACTGTGGTCATAAAGGGACGGACATGGTCAGCAACAACACTCAGGTAGGCTGTGGTGTTTAACGATGCTCAATTGGTACTAAGGGGCCCAAAGTATGCCAAGAAAATATCCCCCACACCATTACACCACCACCACCAGCCTGAACCGTTGATACAAGGCAGGATGGAGCCATGCTTTCATGTTGTTTACGCCAAATTCTGACCCTACCGTCCGAATGTCGCAGCAGAAATTGAGACTCATCAGACCAGGCAACATTTTTCCAATCTTCTACTGTCCAATTTTGGTGAGCCCGTGCAAATTGTAGCCTCAGTTTCTTGTTCTTAGCTGACAGGAGTGGCCCCCCGGTGTGGTCTTCTGCTGCTGTAGCCCATCTGCTTCAAGGTTCGACATGTTGTGTGTCCAGAGATGGTCTTCTGCATACCTTGGTTGTAACGAGTGGTTATTTGAGTTACTGTTAACTTTCTATCATCTTGAACCAGTCTGGCCATTCTCCTCTGACCTCTGGCATCAACAAGGCATTTTGCCGCTCACTGGATATTTTCTCTTTTGCGGACCATTCTCTGTAAACCCTAGAGATGGTTGTGCGTGAAAATGCCAGTAGATCAGCAGTTTCTGAAATACTCAGACCAGCCCGTCTGGCACCAACAACCATGCCACGTTCAAAGTCACTTAAATCACCTTTCTTCCCCATTCGGATGCTCTGTTTGAACTTCACCAGGTCGTCTTGACCATGTCTACATGCCCAAATGCATTGAGTTGCTGCCATGTGATTGGCTGATTAGATATTTGCATTAACGAGCAGTTGAACAGGTGTACCTAATAAAGTGGCCAGTGAGTGTATACGGGTCCAGAAGTACTGGAGCTGTACCTGCACAGAGCCCCCCAGCCTGTCTGCTGCTAGATGGGAACTCAGGTAGGAGGACGAGTTGGTTTGTCGATGGGGCTGTGCATCCCATGCCCCTCTGCGATCTGAGGCAGCCGTCTAGTTGGCCGGTTGGGTAGGCGAGGTATGCAAGGGAAGATGTAGACAGAGGCAGCAAGTGAGCCACAGCAGCAGGTACCCGAAGAACGTGCAGCGCAACACAGAAAAATGAATGAACAAACAAAAAGAGAGATAAGAGGCACGTTCACAACATCTAAGATATATTCCTTCTATTAATTGGATAAAGTCACACACACACACACACACACACACACACTTCAAATTTAGCCGGATACAGTCACACCTTTTATATTCTATTTAACGTATACACATCTTGTTTTTACAAAAAGAGTATTTGAACCTGATTTCGTAGAGGTTGGTGCTGAGAGGGCCTTTCTCTGTTGGCATGGCTCTCTCTTGTGATGGCAGATGCTCCCGAGTCCACATGAGCAGACCCCACCGGCGTAGGCTAATAAAAAAGCAAATTTGTCTTATTGTTTGTGTAACACTACAAAATGTGGATGATGACCCAACAAATAAAGTTAAAGGTATACTGAAACAGACTGTTTGGAAAAGCTGGCTGTGACCAATCAATAAACCCAGTAGCCTAACAGTAAACAAAGTATTTAAAAAAAAACGTTTTTAGTCAATAGGTAAACCCCCTTTTTTCCTTTAAATTAAATAGAAAGTAAAAAAGCTAGTATAAAAGGTAATACAATTTCCAAATGTAAGGATATAAGCTCTATAAGCTCTTTATGATGTGTAGAACAAAAATGTTATTTGAACAGAGAAATAGGATGCGTAATGAAGACATTTCAAAGTTTAATGGTTGTTTAAATCTGTGCCAGTATACTCTACAGTAGAACCCCTGCATTCACGGTAAAACAGGCTAAATGTAAAATTAGGGATGTTTATTTCATGTAATTCAAAAACTAAAAAATCTATTACAAATTTTTTACTTCAATAGCAAATTGGTGCAACACAACTCCTCTTGTGATTGTCTATGTGTATGTGTTGAACTATGTGATTGTACAAAATCTGCGCTTTTCTAAAACATCATGGTAGAAAATATTAAACCTGTCGAAGACATAGCCAGTCTGAGAAAGTCATGACTACAGCCTAACATAGCACATTTTGCATGCATACTGGACTGCTTTGCAAGACAGGCCATGGGTTGAATTGCCTAAGATTTGTGTTTGAGCCATGAATTACAATATTAGGAGAAAATGTAGATTGACATGACTTCAGTCAGTGCCAAACACAACATACTGTATTGAAAGCTTTATTAAAGCTTCTAAAATGTTATTGCATTTCACAATTGCATTCAGCGCTCGTCTTCTACTGGTCAATCAAATAACACCAGTACCTAAGCGCAGCACACTTTTTTGTTTTATTTAGCCATGTAATAAATAAAATAGATTTAATTCCATTTTAAAACAGATATAAAATTCTAATTTGAAAGGGGTTTTAGGGGCAACTGGCAGCCCTAAAAAAATACTCACAATTGGCTTGCCGACCCAGTCATAAGTGTAGTCGAAGGTGTATCCTTTACGCTCAAATAGTTCAGAGAACAACGTCCTTAAGTACTCGTAGTCAGGTTTCTCAAAGAAGTCAAGCCTCCGCACGTAGCGAAGATATGTGGCCATCTCTTCTGCAAAGAAAAGCAATGTCGTGACCAAAATCCACTACATATGGTGGTAACATTTGAAAAGTTCATTTTGCTAAATGACAGAATGCCAGAAATACCTGGAAAGCTTTCACAGAGGACCTCAATGGGAGTGTTGCGTTTTGTGTCGCCAATCTTCTGGTAACGTTCTTTTAAGGTATCAGCCTATGGAAAAATACAAATTAAAGTTTAACCCTGAAACATAGCAAATAGCCTTTTTGCTAGTAGTAGAAAATGCCACACCATCAAATCGAATGATATATTGTTTGTTTTATATCTAAACAAAACTGTAAAACACACACATACATATATACTGTATATACACTGTATATAATAATGATACTTATGCTGTACCTTGAGTCCTTGCCATGGCAAACTCCCTCGTAGGAAATACATAAACATGTGGCCTAATGCTTCAAGGTCATCCCGCCTGCTTTGTTCTGAAATTATGAAAAACAATTTGAAGTGTTAGAACAGTATCATAGACACAAAGTAGAGGTTAATGTTAGGGTGATGATAGAACACGTAATATTGGAAAATATTTTCATGTAGTGTTATAATAATTTTTCTAAAAAATGGTGAGAACTTTAAATGTAAATGCCTGAAAGGGGCACTTTCCAAAAATAAAAGCGTCCCTACCTTTCCCTAGGTGAGTGTTGATGGACATATACCGTGCCGTCCCAGTAAGACTCTTGTGCTCTCGGTACGGGATGTGTTTTTTGGTTTCTGGATCGATGTACTCTTTGGCCAGGCCAAAGTCAATGATGTGAATGATGTGTTCCATCTTGTTCCCCTGACGTCCAATGAGGAAATTCTCTGGCTTCACGTCACGATAGATTAGGTTTTTGGAGTGTACGTATTCCATTCGGGAAAGCTACAGCAGTGGAAAGGGACAAAGACAAACCACTGAACAACCAAATAAAATGTTAGACATACAATCTACCAGGGTACATCAAATGTTTTAATAACTAAAATGCCATGGTTGTTGTTTCCTTATGACCTGACCGTAAAGCTCTCCAAAAGACCAAAGGGGCTGTTCAGTTTTTCTTCCTGTACTGATGCTAATTTGAGATGAATAGAAAGCCTGTTCAAGAAAAACACGTGATCAACCAGCTACGAATATTAGAGATAGGCACATGCCACCCATTCAAAAGGCCAGCATATTTCAGAGGTATAATAATTATAATAAAAATTATAATATTGCACTTGATTTAGGCCTAGCGCTTTTCTAGACACCCAAAGGGTATAGGGGGTAAGGATGGGAACGTCTGCATATGTACACGACATTGAAGTCCTATACTTTTACAAAAGATCTCTAAACGTAAAAACTATAATTTTTTGTTCACCAAAATAATCACAAGCTGTAGCCGAAACAGTTCACAGAAATGACGAAATGTTCTTGCTTAACCTTATTAAATACTTTGACATAGCACAAGCATCTTTCAAATAAAAAAGTTAAATTTCAACATTCTACTGTTTCCTGGACAATACATGAAACATGGCGGGGAAGGCCATGACGCTTGCCCAGCAAAGCCCAGTATGCGGATTCTTTGAAGAAAAAAAGAGACAAGTTCAAATGCAAACTTGGTCAAATATAACTGTGTTATAGTAGTAACAGTAAAGGGTCCATGCTAAACCATCTGAGTTCAAATGCAAACTTGGTCAAATATAACTATGTTATAGTAGTAACAGTAAAGGGTCCATGCTAAACCATCTGAGGTGGAAGCACCCAAATGGCTTCACAGCGGTGCAGGCTACATTACTGACCCCGGGCCGCAGCAGTCTACATTACTGACCCTGAGCTGCAGCAGGCTACATTACTGACCCTGGGCCGCAGCGGGCTACATTACTGACCCTGGGGCACAGCAGTCTACATTACTGACCCTGAGCTGCAGCGGGCTACATTACTGACCCTGGTCCGCAGCAGGCTACAATACTGACCCTGGGCTGCAGCAGGCTACAATACTGACCCTGGGCTGCAGCAGGCTACATTACTGACCCTGGGCTGCAGCAGGCTACACTACTGACCCTGGGCTGCAGCAGGCTACATTACTGACCCTGGGCTGCAGCAGGCTACATTACTGACCCTGGGCTGCAGCAGGCTACATTACTGACCCTGGGCTGCAGCAGGCTACAATACTGACCCTGGGCTGCAGCAGGCTACAATACTGACCCTGGGCTGCAGCAGGCTACATTGGCTAGATTGGTGAGAAATACATGTTAAAAGGCACGAGGTGAACACATCACTGGCCTCACAGCTGATATGGTGGTACTGGAATGCAGCCCATGTCAAAAGTAGAAGATAAAAAGGTTTTAAACTGTAAATATGAAAAAATACACAAATACACTTGCGCAGAAATTTGCAGGGATCCAAAACTAAATCATAAAGGGTTACGTGCAGAACTGTTCACCATAAGTAAAACTTTCAAATGCCAATATTTTGTACTCTCAATTTTCGTTTAAAGGGCTAGAGTTCCTTAATGACATTCCCATCTATAAAGTGCTAGAGCTTGGCCAGTACGTATGTTGACTCCAAAAAATAATTTGTTACTTAAAAAATGCTTAGCTTGCCTTGGACCACACCTCTACAAAGTACAGCAACTCACCAACTGAATTGCAATCATTAGGACAGTCTTGAGTGAGAAAGTCCGCTCACACAAGTCGAACAGATCTTCCAAACTAGGGCCGAGCAGCTCCAACACCATGGCATTGTATTTTCCACAGGGTCCAAAATAGAAAACCTGAGGAAGTCCCTCTGCTATAAAAATAAAACAAAAGAAGTGTGTAAATGATCTGCAGCAAACAGGTAGGTATATACATGGGATGCTCAAAATATGTTCTGAATGTGACAAGACAGATTTTTGAAGTAATTCATAATATACAAGCCCAAACAATCTCCATTTTAAAACAAGCAGTTGATAACGAGAATTCGACTGATGCATCTCTAATTGTAGATTGACGTTCTGAGCACTAGAATACTGCAAAGACTTGTCTTGATACAGATGGCCCAAGCTGTGTTAGTGATGATTTCCCAAAGTGTGCCACATGTTGTTTTGCCACTTCAAAGTCGCCTTGCAATCCGAGACCATCTGACATCAGGCCAAACGTCAAGGTCAAAAAAGACCAAGTGTCCAGAAGGACAAACAATAGGAGTACTTCCCAGTAAAAGGGTAAAAACGTATCTTTACCATCCCTTATTGCATGTTGAGAACCTAAACCAGTATAAAGAGTGTGTGTATGCTTAACAAGTGAGCAAGCTTTACAAAGCTTTACAAAGCTGACTTGACAGTGTGCTGGAGAAGGTAAGTGAGCCAGAGAAACATGAGCTCCTTCTCCTTAAAGTCAGCGTAGTCGCAAAACACTGTTTGATCGCCGGGAAACCGTGGGTGCAAGCAACATTTTGTTCAACTAGCATCCCCACTGTACAGGCTGCAGAGAGGGCTATGTATCGCGTTAGAGCACCCAATAAAAGTCTATACAATCCAAGTGTAGATTAGTCACATCCATATAAAGTGAGAATAAGAGGAGAGTAAAGAATACATCAGAAAACACATACGGTATGATCCCATTTAGGCTTGTTTGATAATGACACCGCCAAAGAACAAAATCGTGTTTAAAGGTAATAGAATCAATGTTTAAAAAAATGAAATGTGCTCTCCAGTATGTTGACTCAACAACGACTTAGCTTCATGTATTTTTAACAATACTACACAATTCAACCAAGGCACCTGCTGTGTGTAAATGGCAAACATTCAAATCAGATGTGTAATGCCAGACTGCTTTGTTCAAACTCCTTTAGTCTCATTCCTGTCTTCCATGACATAGAATACAATCTTCAGAACAGCTCAATTAGGTCAATCAGATCCTGGACTTAACAAGTATTTTAAAAACAACAGCCTAGAGGGAGAGAGTTCTCTGAATCTGTGCGGTACTCCAGGCCCAGCTACAGATAAACCCAGATAGATGAGTCACAAGTGACAGGTTATATAATCATGTATTACTATGCAGTTGGACACCAACCACTAGAGAGAAAATCAGGAGTATGCTGCAAATCACATTGCTAACAAATAGGCTACACCAACGTTCTAATCTAGCTCAGTCAAGGACATAAATTATGCAAAACAAAAAAGAAGACCTGATATGAAACCTCTAAATTGAATAAGACTTCAAACTACACTTAGGCATGTAAATTTACTAATTTGTAAATGTCACTAATGTATTCAGAACGTAACAGTATACAAATGTTTTTTTCAATGTTTTTTTCCAGTGGCACAAAAATGTGTTTTTAGCTTTGTAAAGGGCAGGACATTGTTTTTGTTAATAAAAATGTCACATTTTAATTTCGAGTGTTATTTCTTACAAGGCAAAACTTCTTGAAACTTGTAACTTTATGGATAATTGTTCCTCTCCCTAATGTCTTTGCTAAGAATAACTCACAAATGTTCTTGCCCCGAATCTTACCTGAGTAAACGTCATTCTAACAAACCACCTGATCCTGCGAACTGTCAGAAGCTATTAGTCAAACAAAACGATCAAACTTTAAATATACATTACTGAACTTCCATAAGCATTAGTATGAATTAAAATATTTGATTTTCTACAAGTTTCGTAAAAGCTGTATATCCAGGTCAACAATGTCTCAGATTTAGCTAATCTTGCTCATTAAAGAAGGTTTCAGCTGTTTTTTTTCCAATATGCCATTCACTTGAAGTTCGCATACAGTTCTCACAGTCACGCTGCTTTTCACTTGCAAAACCTGGCCTTGCATACATGTATGGCCATTTGCATGTGTTGGGAGAGAAAAAGGTACCCCTAATTGTCTTAAACATTAAGACAAAAATTAAATGATGGTTAGAAATCCAACAAACTTGTCTTAAATTGTGTAAGTTAGCAAAAACCATAAATAAACCATCCTAACAGTACTTTTTTGTTAGTTAGCATTAGACAGTATTACTCACTCCATGTAAAAATACAATGCACACAGAGCAGATAAGTTACCAGCTTGCAGTGCTTAGAAGAAACTGTTTAAACATGGCATGGCAACACTATGCCTCCCACTCCCAACGTTCTGCATGTATCTCATCAACACCACAGGATCTGTGCATCTCTCTGCACCTAAGAAGACAGAGATACAACGGTGCCCTAAAATTCTGTTTAGATTGTATAAGAGAGGAGAGTATAAATACAGTGTGTGCATAAGAATAAGAGACAGTAACGTTGAGAAGATGTAGACTCTTCTCTTAGCTCTTCTCATTAGACATGACATGTCTAATGAACAAAGAAAGGACAAACAAAATTCAAGTTGTAATTAATCCAGATTAATCCAGCCCTAAAACCGATTACGGGATGAAAAGATGAGAGCTCCTACCTGTACTGCCTAATGTTTTGTAAAACCGGTACTCCAAATGTAACTGTGGTGCCCTCGACTTCACTGGTTCCTGCAAAGGACAATATATGCACTTCAATTATCCTGGCTTTTGATGCTTTACAGCAATACATCTTTAACGTTGATATAAAAGTACCGCTTATGGGTATTGAAAGAGAGAGATGTTTTCAATATTTTAAAAACCTGTTTTCACAGTACAAAAGATATTATTTCAAAATTAAACAAACTTTGAACTAAGTAAGGATCTTTAGCAACATAAGAAGTGCACTTAAATGTCTCTACAGCTTCTCAAACCACCCAACTACAACTATGCATCATTATACGACTATTATCACTTCCAGGTAAATTTAAATAAGAGAAGAAAAATAGATATGCATGATATATCCATACTTACCAATTTGATTGCAACATATTCGTTTGTGTACAGATTTTTACCTGCAAGAGGACAAAAATAATTGTGTCAATCATAGGTTTATAAATGTTATATTTTCAACAGGAGTGGTGTAAAGTGCAAAGAAACGGAGGGGAGTTGGGATGCTGATTTGGGAGGTCAACAAGATACATTTAATTAGGCTTACAGATAGTGGAAATAATCCTTAAAAATGTGAGTTACAAATTAAACTATAACATCACAGCCTAAATATGAACTCTTGAAATAAATGCAATGCTACTGATCTTACCAAGTTTCAGCTCCCCAAAGTTTCCACACCCTATTTTCTTGCCAACTCGAAAGTTGGGCCCAACCATGAGCACTCCTGAGGAGCCAGATGGACGCCCACTACGCCCTTGGTTCAACTTGCTGCTGCGACCTGGCCGCTCGCTCTCCTTCTCACGTGGGTGCTCCATATCCCCTGGAAGACTAAAGGCCCAGGGGAAAAACTGTTGCGCTCAGGGTCAGGAGCTACTGTTCTGTTGGACAAAAGGGCTGGGGCACGGGGCTATGCCACTGCCCTTCCCGGTTACTGCCACTTCCACATCTGTACAGGAGACAGACAGCTTTGACTGGTAATCTTGACCCAAAAAATTAAGATATTACTTAATTTCAGAAGTCAGCATGTCTGCACAGTCATCCTGTATTTAGAATGAAGGCTCTTTTGTAAATGAAGATTTCCATTACTCTGCTGTACTTCTTATGTAAACTACTAAACTTATAAGGACAAGCTGAGTGTTATTCAACGATTGTCATAATAAATTGATGAGCCCTAAATTGTTGTTATATTGTCAATTGCTACAAACTATAGTATAGGGTAGCTAATGTGAAAGTTCCTATACGTTACGATATTTGCTACCAACAACACTGATGATACATCTCCATTCAACAGTGGTTTGGAGCTGGCTAGCTAGTTTTATTTAACTAGCTAGCAATATCTTCATCCCAAACCAGGATGTAAACCAGGATGTCGTTGTATTCTTTACCATTAGTACGAGCTCAAGCCGTCTTCAAAGACAGGAACGAAACTAAAAAGTGTTCAATTGCTTAGTAATCGGCAATTATAGCTAAATTTGATTTTGCTAGATGGACATGTTTATAGATAGCTAGTTTGCTAGCAACACACCCAGCTAACGTTGATTAGCCAGATAGCGAGCAGCTTAGAGAGCCTGCCCATTTATAGCTCAGATGGCTAGCTATCACTTCAACATACTGTAACTTACCTTCAGTGTATTAACTGCGTCTACGATGGTCCCTTTTGAAGTACTACAACTTTACAACTTGGTTATCTAGGTATACACAATGGTCATTGACGTACATGGAAGTTTTCTGATTGCTCTTCAATTGGTTTACTGACTAAGGGAGGCAGCCCAACTGCCTAGCTGTAGTATTGCAGCGCTGTGGTGGTTACGGAAGTGCTAGCTATAGACTAGTCTAGACTCTACACAACAACAAAGTGAAAGTGTAAAGTGGCGCCCTCTGCTATGTTTCAATTAAAACGGCGAAATCGTTTAATCTGGAGGGAATAGAGCAGTTCAAAATTAAGAATATATTCCAGGGGCTCGGCCATGAGGGGGGCAGAAAGCTATCAGATACGTGGGTCTTATTGATCTGCACCCATAAAGCTTCTCATACACGGAGTCGCATAGGGCATGGCGAACTTCCAAGCAATCAAATTGTCTAAACGAGAGGGGAACATCATTTAAAATTAATTATATGAATTATATTATTATTATAATACATTATATATATGCGCAGATTTGTACCTGGGAGAGGACAAAATAATTGTAGAAATCATAGGTTTATGAAGGTTAGGTTTATATTTTCAACAGGAGTGGTTTGAAGTGCAAAGGGAGAGGAGTCGGGATGCTGATTTTGGAGGTCAACAAGATACATTTATTTAGGCTAACAGATAATGGAACTATCTATATGTACATACACACGGTGTATATATATATATATATATGAATGACCCTATCCAAATTCATTATCTTAGAAACTATGAAGGGGCACGCGAGGATTGTAAACATGCATGCGCTGCGTCTCAATACTCGCACTTGTAGTAAGACAAAAAGAGATGAACGGTGTGCCTCAAATCGTATACTACAATTTTTTTGCCCTTAAGTGGGCACTTCAGCTGCACTTGCAAAGTACGCATTGTTGCATGCATTTTTACATACTGCATTTAACATAGTATGTATTGGGACATACTAAACCTTGTTCTGGCTTACTATAAAGTAGGGTAGTATTGATATTGAGACGCAGCATTAGTATGTCCCACTCCAAATACATGTCAAATGCAGTATTCCAAAAATGCATACAGCAGAACATACTTTGCAAGTGCAGCTGAAGTACCTACTAAAAAGAAAAAAAAATAGTATGCAATTTTGAGACTTCCAACATTAATTACATTAAATGCAATTCATATTTTTTATTAGAGTTCAAAGCTACTGGAGTGTATGTGCCAGTTTAGATAATTAAACATGAGTTGTAAAGTCTGACTAATGGGCGAATATCAACCAGTCTGGTCTTCAGTTTAGTTCCGTTCGGAGTGGTTGCATTCCGTTCTTCGCTACCGTTCTGTTGAGGTTCCTAGCACAGAGCACACTGACCCAAGACTTAAAGTGGCATTAGGTTTCAAATGTAGGCTAATCCGAAAGTGTTTAATGGGAATTAGCCATAACTGGCAGCAGAATTTCCAAGTGCTGCCAATAAGACGATTGAACTTGTTCGAATTTTTAGACTAGTTTATTTTTAACTTTTAGACAGTAAACTTAGTCGTAATTCCTATCATATCCCTAACACAATTAGTACCCACTGAGCAATCACAATTTCTGCACTACACTAGGTTTAACTCAACTATTACACTGAAAGGAGCATAATATCACAGATGGAAGGAAATAATGCTGGAATCGAAGATTGTAAAAAAAAATTTTTAATGAACTTCTGTACAAAATTTATTAAATTATTTACAAAACCGAAGATAAATTCATTAAGCCCATTCAAGTACTAGCAACAAAGGCTAATAACATGATACTGTCTTGAAAGCTTATTCATTATCACCATCTTCGTCGTCTTCAATTGGCAATGGTCTGGGTCTGGATCTGGGGGGGGGGGGGGGGGGACAATTGTCTGACACGAGGTATAAACAAAAACTGAGCGAGGCCTTTATTACCCATACATGCTTAGATTAGGACACGACTAAAGTTAGTTACATGCCCAGTAATTAAGGATTATAATGGGTAAACACTGACATGATTTGCCATGAGTTGTTGGAAAAATGTAAGCCAAGTTAATCCATTGAGTTTGATTTAAAGACACGAGTATTTATCAAAGGACCAAAGACAATTGGTTGCAAACTGCATTTAATTTAACGTTAAGTGCCTAATTTATTATTATTATTTTTTTTTTTCAAATTGTGGTTATCTATGGCTACTGACAAACTTTCCACAACTGTTTTCACATTATCACACTGGTGCACTCACTGTTATTTCATCTCCAAATAGAATGCCCTCTTGTGCAATGAATGGCCACATTATTCAGATATATGCAAACATGACATTGGCAGTGCATACCCAGTAGTCTTACAAGGCATTGACTTGAACCCCTCCAACAGCATTTTTAGCAATGTATCCTGCTAAAATTGCACATCAAATGCCTTATAAGTTGTTAAGGCCCATTCTAAAAGGACTGCAGTCTCACGTATCTTGCATGTCCATATGATAAACCACACTGTATGATGCTAGGCCACAAAGCAAAGGGCAGTGACATAAGTCAATGCATGCATCAGTCCCTAATTTTGTACCCCATTCAAGGCTTGATAATGGTATGATGCATTTAGACTTCTAAAACTACTAAATATGCCATATTAGACTATGAATAAAAACATCAACTCAGACATACTTTCTGGACGTTTTAGATATTCCACTGCCTCCAGCCTCCTCCTCATCTGATAGGGGAAGTTGGTTCTCCTTTTCAGGCTTCCTGCCAGGCCCACCAAAGAAGTCCCCAATGCCCTTCTGCCAATTTGGGGTGGGACGAGGACACACTGGGTTACCACCAGCATATTTATTCTTTGCTGCAAATTAGAACAGTAAATTAGAACATGATTACATCTATTTTTGTAATATTTTTACAATGTAGACTTATATCAAAATGACAGAGAACGTTAAGTTTCACCTGGTGTGCCTGTAACAGCACTACTCGATGCATTCGCTGAGCTCGAAGCACCCAATGACTTCCTGGGTGCTGAAGCAGCGACAGCTGAAAAAAAAACTGTATTTTAAGCCTAGAGGCAGCAGCAGTTAGAAGACATGCAGGCAACTTTTCGCTATGGTGTTGATTGTATTATTACAGGAGAGAGCAATATAAACGGTATCCAGATGGACAAAAAACAACAAAATTGGAAAGTTGGAAAGCTAGCAAACTGATTGGCGCCAATTAACGTTAACTAGCTAACTTGCAGTTCAGTCTAGTATGTACATTACCTAGGCGCCGAAATCTGGCGCCAGTTTGAAAGAGAGGGTACTGAGTCATTTAACAAATGTTCACCAAAATAACTATCTTTAGAAAACCCGTAGTCTGTGAATCGTAGCTATGTATACATGCTGAGCGAACACAGCTCTGTCAGTACAGTCGATTAAGTTGTTTGACGCGGCATTGTCAATGTTGGCATAATTCAATTGGCGGGACTTCTGATGCTAGTGGACAACGTATAATTAAAAACAATGCAAGTAATCAGTAGTAAAGGCCCGGACATTATCAACATACCTTTTCTGTATGTTCCGGGAACGCTGTCTGCCTTTGTTCTCACCATACTGTGCGTCTTATGATAGTTAGCTGGCGTTTGCTTAGAGTAAAAGAAAGAAAGAGACGTATCACTGTCTCCACAACAAATTACAGAGTTTGGAATGGAACCTTTATTCCCGCCAGGGTTTAGATGCAAGTTTACATCCTCTTCTTTACGAATTTCCGGTACATGGCATGTCTCTCGGTTGCATTGCTGCCTCCCACAGTAAATTTTCTGCATTACCAAGTACATTTTATCTGTTGCATAAAACCAATGACACCATTGGCTGTTTAATGTTCAAATCTATCCCTAAATATATTAATCAGATAATTATATGTTCTAATTATATCCTCAAAACCCACTTGTTTTCCCTAACTTGTTATCTTTGACTTTTTATTTTATGTATATAGTATATGTGTATGTATCTACAGCATGTGTGTATGTATGTATGTTTGTATATAAATATATATATACATATATATACACTGCCCAGCCAAAAAAAAAGTCACACACTAATATTTCGTTGGACCGCCCTTAGCTTTGATTATGGCACGCATTCGCTGTGGCATTGTTTCGATAAGCTTCTGCAATGTCACAACATTTATTTCTGTCCAGAGTTGCATAAATTTTTCACCAAGAAATTGTATTGATGATGGGAGAGTCGGACCACTGCGCAAAGTCTTCTCCAGCACATCCCAAAGATTCTCAATGGGGTTAAGGTCTGGACTCTGTGGAGGCCAATCCATGTGTGAAAATTATGTCTCATGCTCCCTGAACCACTCTTTCACAATTTGAGCCCGATGAATCCTGGCATTGTCATCTTGGAATATGCCCGTGCCATCAGGGAAGAAAAAATCCATTGATGGAATAACCTGGTCATTCAGTATATTCAGGTAGTCAGATGACTTCATTCTTTGGCCACATAACGTTGCTGAACCTAGACCTGACCAACTGCAGCAACCCCAGATCATAGCACTGCCCCCACAGGCTTGTACAGTAGGCACTAGGCATCACTTCATCTGCCTCTCTTCTTACTCTGATGCGCCCATCACTCTGGAACAGGGTAAATCTGGACTCATCAGACCACATGACCTTCTTCCATTGCTCCAGAGTCCAATCTTTATGCTCCCTAGCAAATTGAAGCCTTTTTTTCCGATAAGCCTCACTGATAAGTGGTTTTCTTACAGCTGCACAGCTGTTTAGTCCCAATCCTTTGAGTTCCCTACGCATTGTGCGTGTGGAAATGCTCTTACTTTCACTATTGAACATTGCCCTAAGTTGTACTGTTGTTTTTTTACGATTTGATTTCACCAAACGTTTAAGTGCTCGCCGATCACGATCATTCAGGATTTTTTTCCGACCACATTTCTTCCTGGAAGATGATGGTTTCCCACTATCCTTCCAGTTTTTAATAATGCGTTGGACAGTTCTTAACCCAATTTTAGTAGTTTCAGCAATCTCCTTAGATGTTTTGTTTGCTTGATGCATGCCAATAATTTGACCCTTCTGAAACTGATTAACATCTTTTCCACAGCCACAGGATGTGTCTTTCAACATGGTTGTTTAAGAAATGAGAAGCTTCTCACTCTGTCAGTTAGGGTTAAATAACTTGTTGCCAGCTGAAACATAATCACCCATGCAGTAATTATTTAATGGGAGGCTCATACCTATTGCTTAGTTAAATCCAGGTGGTGACTTTTTTTTTTGGCCAGGCAGTGTATATATAGATGTTCCCTGCCTCAATACCTTTTGTCTATCTTATGTTAAATGTTATATTGTGCCTTTTTTTGTATATACTTGTATACATTGTTTAATTTTCTATGCCATGTACAGTGACCTTGGGTGTCTAGAAAGGTGTCTATAAATTAAATTTATTATTATTATATTATAATAATGACGATGATGATGATGATGACATTGTTTAATATTCTATGCCATGTACAGTGACCTTGGGTGTCTAGAAAGGTGTCTATAAATTACATTTATTATTATTATATTATGTTATGTTTAAAGACATTTAACGATTACCACTTGATGTAAACATTAAACATTGATCTATTCTGTCATCATACAATTCTAGATGACAGTGGTAAGCTGTATGTGTATGGCACACTAAAGGAATATTCCACCAGTAGCCATTGTTATTTTTACAATGATGTTTGATCAAATTAAAGATCTTTGTATACATTTTTTAATCTTATCAGATGGAGACTTTTTAGGGGTGTGAGTTTTTTCTTTTTAACAAACTAACTCAAAGCTAAAGGTTATTTTAAAAAAGCATTACCTATTTGGTATAGTATTTGCTCCAGTGCTCTGGGTGAAATAAAAAATAAAATACATTTGTGATATTATGCTTCTTCCAAATCAGCGCAACCATTCTGTTTTCCAATCAATAAATTGCTGAGAGAACCCCCTCCTGCTTGACAACTGTGGGTACAGTTACAGTGGGAGAGACTGATGCAACAAGGATCAGGTGATATTGTGACTTGTGAGGCAACATCTAGGCACATGACCAGTATAAAAAACATTTAATGTTCCAGTGCAGTGTCATAAAAACCTTAAAAAACACCAAAGGTCAAGGTAG
The DNA here is from genome assembly GCA_026901105.3 of Galaxias olidus. Classification (NCBI taxonomy): domain Eukaryota; kingdom Metazoa; phylum Chordata; class Actinopteri; order Galaxiiformes; family Galaxiidae; genus Galaxias; species Galaxias olidus. The sequence goes on along the minus strand of JAPMUY010005615.1, from coordinate 21,630 downwards.
GATTTGAGTCTTACGGTAACGTCAAAGTGTCTTTTATCTGCTTTACTATCATCTAGTTTTGTCAGTAAGAATCTTCCTTCGATGCTGGGTTAGTTTGAATTTTGAATTCAAAATCTATACACTCAAATACACAGCACAAAATATGCTACTCATGGTCGTGTTCTAATAATGCTTGAAAACAGTCTGAGATGTGGACTACTACGGTTCATTTGATTACTTTACGATTAGCACCTGGTGAATATAAAGTTAACTACCTGCGCAACAATGAAAGGGATCTAAAGGATTTGATCTCCTAAGTAGTTTATTGTCACATTTGTTTCTTATAACCATCTTTAATATTCAGGAACACAGACATCCAAGACTAAAACAACAAAGTTTAGTTGCATGTACTGTTTGTACCAGTCAAGGTCCACCCTACATAAACACATAGTTTAAAATATGTTTAATTCACAGGGTCTCTTTTTATGCATATGCACCAGGGTGCCGAAGGTAGTTTATGTTATGTTGGTGTTGGTTTGGAATTCCTCCGAGCCCATTTCTGTCTATAGTAGGCCTGACAAATGTCTTTCAGGTTTACTCAAGCCTCTTTGTTTAAGGGCTGCTTGCACGGAATTTACCACGGACAGAATAATTTACGACTACTAGATATTAGAAACTAGCGCCTATTCTTGTTGGTTACTCACACCAAATCAGTAAAACATCTGGCAGAACAGCTTTCCACCACATTCCAATGAAATTGGGCATACGAATATTTCATTTGAAAGAATATCCAGAGATAAAGAGGACACAGTAGAGTTTTCACAGCTTTGTCTATGTTCTTGTTGTTCATCAGAAGAGGACCTTCATCATGCCATGCTAGGAGTGCTACAGCTTCAGTCTCCTCAGCATAAAATGGTACTGTATCATTCACATTCTTTTTCTGTGGGGTTGTGTGTCCCTATGAGATGCAATTTTAATATGGACAACAATATGATGAACCTCAAAAAACTTATTTCATAATGTAATTTGTGTCACAACAACGTGATTGATAGTACTACTGATCTACAGTACATTTCACAATCTGTTCAGTCATGCTTTCTACAAATCATTAGAGTCGATTTCATTGTCATACAGTGTACCTTGGCCCAAACTCTTTTGACTTAAAGTTATTAACACTTTACATTCAGGAAAGGGTGCAATTTCAACAAAGAAACTAGTTCCAGACGGAACACAAAGGTCACTGATATAATTCCAGTTATATTTAGATAGCAGGATGTAACTGACAAAGAGAAGGGGACAAGCGAGTGTGAATTACCAGTGCTGTACTGACCTGGGCTAAACCTATATAGTGACTTTGGTGGCAATGGTTCCTCTAAACTGAGAGACTACCCCATGACATTTAAATGTTTTTCAATGTTTAGTTTTGACTAGAAGCTTTTATCCTTATAGGCTACATTTAGCCTCCCACGCTCTATGACCTTCTTAAAACAAGGGAGGTTATTAACCATCTTATTGTTTAGCACCATGAACATCTAATCGAACAGCACTGATAATATATCTTCACATCTTTGAGATCTTATATGAGGTCTGTAAAGACATCGACCGCACCAAAGGTCAAAAACAGTTTGAAAATGTGCAGTCACAGTGGAAAGAACTCTTGTAAAACAATTTGTATTATGGGTGACCCCCCTCGGTTTGACAAAACAATGCGGAGAGCTGATCACGGAATTAAATATTCAGTACATTGTCATCCCAATGTATATATCTTTGAAATTAATGTTTTTAAAAGTATATTACTTATATACTTTATATATTTTATACTGCCCTTTAAATTCAAACTGAATAAACACCAAGCCAATACAATTGTGTAATCCTAGTGTTAAAGGGACCCTAATGTAAGATTTGGAATAATTCTCTGTCTAGCATTGTTTTATTACAAAGAGGGATTGTGCCTACAACATGAAAATGTTAAGTCTGTGCCTTGTGCATTTTCTGTAATTCACCTTGGACAACACACCAACCCTATTTTACAAGCTGTTCTGAATTGCAGCCATTTGTGACATAGAAAATGGAAGCCAATCTAATTGACCAATCACGGACTCAGGCTAGTATGAGTAAGGCTGTGTTCGGAATCGCCTACTATGCATACATAACACACTCAATTTGACCGAAAATGAGTAGGCAGAATGCCAACAATATATAGTATGTGAAATTAGAGTGTGGAAAAAGTTACCGGATGACATACTCAAATTTGGGGAATGGTGTTGAGTAACCGAGAGAGGTTACTAGACAATGCTTCACGCCCCAAAATGCAATTTGGCAATTTCCTTCTAGCTTTGACAGCATTACAAAAATGCAGGGTTTTGGTCACATGTTCCAATTGAGTATACTAACAATAATATCGAATCTTTGTAATAAAAAAAGTAGTTTTCTAGATTTTGGTTTAAGTAGTCAGTATGCAGTATGTACTCATTGAGTATGTAGTAGATAGTATTTAAGTAGGATATTCCGAACACAGTCAATGTTTGAACAACTTCGGCAGTAGCCATGACAACGTTACCCCCAGCCAATAACATAACTCAGCTGATGAATGTTAATGAGCAATGGCACCCTAGAATAATTAATAATAATAAAATATATATATCTTTTTTTAGTGTTCAAATATTTTTAAATGTGCTTCATAGAAACTAAGAAATCACACAAAAATGTATGATTGTCTACATAATGGGCCCTGTAAATGTTTTTTTTTCTTTCATTAATAATCAGTCAGTTCAAATGAACCGACACACCTAATCATCAACAATATAATACGTTTGTATTATATCCTTTATCAATGAGCCTCTTTGTTGGATACATCTATTATCACCTATTTGAGCAACAGAGAAACAGGAATCTATTGCAAAATACCCAAGGAGAGCGTTTAGGAACTCCCTCAGTAAAACTATCTTTTCCCAGTACTGATAAACCAGGCAATTTATTAGGTGCCCAAGCATCATATAATACGTCATAAATGGGAATTTATGTTGGACAGTTATATTTTGACTTATTGGCTATATAAATGTTTGAACATTTACTTGATGATCCACTTGATAACCATATTTGGACCATGCATGTTACCCTTAAAGGGATAGTTCCACTTTTTGGGAAATAAGATTTGTTCCTTATTACCCCTAGTAAAAGAGATGATCAATATCAATGTTACGATTGTATGTCCAACAATAACCTATTTAGGTGAGTAGGTAGGTAAATGCAGCCTAACTTAGAAACAATGGCTGGAAACCAGAGGTATTAGCTAGAGGGTTGATTTTACAATTCTACTGTTTTCAAGAGAAAAGCACAATCTTATCCCATATAGAGCTCCAAGCCTGCTCTTCACCTTCTTTGTGAGTGCAAGCACACAAGTCCTAAATAACGTTTCATCTATGGTGAAGTATTTGTAGACTGCAAGACGCTCAATTTGGGCTCCGTATGGGGAGCAAATGTTGGATGCCTTATTATTTAACTTTTTTGCATTTGAGAACAGCATATATTTAGTCTTTGTCTACATTATGGGCCCTTTAATGAGTCAATCATACATTTTTGTGTGAATTATTAATGTCTATGAAGCACATTTAAACACTAAACACTAAAAATGTTTTATAGATATAATTTTATTAATTATTCAAGGGTGCCTCTGTCTTCCCTTCCAACTCACATGCTGTTTTCAGTAGTGAACGCCCATTGCTCATTAACATTCATCAGCTGTTCCCCTGTTATTGGCTGGGGGTAGTAACATTGTTATGGCTATGGCCAGGGTAGTGCAAACTTACACATCCTAGCTCGAGTCCGTGATTGGTCAATCAACTTGGCTTCCGTTTTCTACATCACAAATGGCTGCAATTCAGAACAGCTTGTAAAATAGGGTGTTGTCCAAGGTGAGTTACAGAAAATGCACAAGGCACAGATTTAACTTTTTCATGCGGTTGGTACAATTCCTCTGAGTGATAAAACTATGCTAGACAAGGAAATATTCCAAATCTTACATTAGGGTCCATTTTAAGAATTAATCTCAGGTCTCTAAGGGATTTCTGTACACAATGAAATGCCCTTGTAAGGTTTGACATTGCCTGTTTTATGGACGGTGCACAAGAAATAGTGGTATCACCTGCATTGAAATGTACTTTACAGTCTTTCACAGAGGCATATACATATCATTAATATAAAGTGTAAACAATGTAGGACCTAAATGAAATCACACCATTCTCTATTGCTACAATGTTGAATTTCAAACCCTTAGCATCTGTGCACTGTTTACTATCATAGTCCTGAAACCATCAGTTAAAAGCTCTGATGTACAAAATGTATAGTTGATTCGTTTCTCCGCTCATATTTCCACTAAAACTACAATCAAATATCTTGTATAAGCCCGGCATCAGTGCAACTTCATGACATGTGTTAACCAACTTATAAATTATTTGGTTAAAGACAGCCCTTAATCAATGCCTTAACATTCACTTGAAAGACATATCAACAGAGTTTCTAGTGAGATGACGTTCTCCACGTTCATAAGATGCAGTTTTATGGATGCTGTTTTGTGCATTCATACAACGCAAATTACATTTTATGGAGCCTGTCATAAAAGCAGCATCGGAAATTGGAGTTGAACTGGGTTGTGAAAAGTCCAAAGCCAATTAAACATTAACATTTATAGAACACTAGGTTCCATAATTTGTGTTTTAAAAACCTGAAAACGTTGTTAAATTTCAGTTTTATCCGATTTAAAAAAAATTCTTTCTCGTTTATCTTTGAACGTTACACACTGTGAATTTACATTTGCAAAAGATGGTTTGGTAGTTTCCAATGACACAAATAGAACAGAATTAGTTTAAATGTATGAAAATACAGCATATATAGCTTTTACCTTATCTAACATTTGTTTTTCCCTTTTGGGTTCCTTCCACAATATTTCGTCTTAAATGCATGTGAGAAATCTACTTGCTCAATGTCCTTATCTTCATTAATGTCCAGCAGGGTCTGCTGGTAATGGCTCATCCATTACTTTCAGTGGGAGGAGAGTCTTTTGACGGTACATATAGAAGACAGCACACACCACCTACCAGCTCTGTTGCTGTATAGCTGTACCCGCGCCGGCAATGGGAAAAGGATTCTTTGTCAGTAAAGCTGTTGGGGTGGTAGGCATCGTGTTCTGTGCCGCAGCCGTTGCCACCGTCATTGCCCTTTCCGTTGTCTACTCTCAGGAAAAGTCTAAGAACAATGGTGTTGTCCATCCTACCGCTGGACCGTCGCCGGGGACCACCGTCAAACCTCCAGTCACCACTCCAACACCGTCCAATGAACCATGGGACAAATATCGTCTCCCCAAGACCTTGATGCCTCACCACTACAATGTGACCCTGTGGCCCAGGCTCACACCAGATCCAACCAGCGGCCTCTACATATTCACAGGGACTTCCATGGTGGAGTTCCAGTGTCTGGAGGACACAGACCTGATCCTTATCCACTCCAATAAACTCAACTACACCACCCCAGGTGGACAATCGGCCAAGCTCACTGGGTTAGGCGGTGCAGCACCTCCAAGCATAAAGAGTGCATGGCTACAGAATAAGACCCAATACCTGGTTCTGCAACTCGACAGCAACCTAATAAAGGGACAGAGCTACCGGCTGTACACAGAGTTTGTCGGAGAGCTGGCTGACGACCTCGGAGGGTTCTACAGGAGTGTGTACACTGAGGATGAGGTCCAGAAGTAAGTTGAAGTCATTTTAAATAGACCAGAACCTTGTGCTCTATCTCACATAGATGGGTATATATGTATATAAAGACATTTTTGCCCACAGCTATTTTATGTACAGTAAATATATAAAAACTTCACTTAAAATGTTACCAAATCCTTCCTTAACTCTGTTGGTCTTTGTCTTAGAGTTGTTGCCACCACTCAGATGCAGCCGACGGATGCCAGGAAAGCTTTCCCTTGCTTTGACGAACCAGCAATGAAAGCTATTTTCCACATCACCCTCGTCCACCCCCATGGTACCATCGCCCTGTCAAATGGAATGGAAAGGGGTAAGTGTTTTATGTGAATAGTCAATAAATAAACAAAACAAATTAGATGCTAATTAGTTGTCACACTTTACTGAATAAAATGACTTTATGGTTTTGCAGGGGTTAACCCTATTTGTAAAAGCCAAATGCACAGTAAATACAAGTTACCTTTCTCTTTAGAACCAGTGAATATTACAATGGATGGCCAAGAAGTTGTACTGACAACGTTCGAGCCGACCAAGAAAATGTCAACATATCTTCTAGCGTTCATTGTTAGCGACTATTCATATATTCGAGAAGATGTGAATAATCCTTTGGTAAATAATGATTGAATAATTTTATTATATTGAATTGTTATTTCTTAATTTTTGCTGTTGACTTTATTATTGGGTTGCACAGTATATATTCTGCCTGATTTAAATTATTGTTTGTAAGGTCTGTAATTACAATAATTGACATTGCAGTAAGTGTAATGCCTGTGTTTTTTGTTTTGTGTGCAGATTAGAATCTATGCTAGAAAGAAAGCCATTGCTGCAGGACAGGGGGCATATGCCCTAAATGTCACAGGGCCTATTTTGAAATTTTTTGAAGAATACTACAATGCTTCCTACCCTCTTCCTAAATCTGGTAAGACATTCTTCCGTACTTCTGCAGAAGCTCAATTTCCTATTATATCTCTAGCAGAGGCCAATTAGATGTTTTTTATATATATTTATTGAATATAAATATATATATTTAGACATATATTTATTGCCCATGCTACTCATGGGTTATAATGAAATTGCTTGCAATGTGTTAACCTTTTCCACTATATGTTAATGGAGAAAAATTACATTTTGACATTGTACATTTGATATGTTTTTGCATTACGTTATTTGTAATCACATATACTGTGTTTTGTTTTATAATTTGCCGACCATTAATGGTAACATTAATACCATCAATGGTAACATGTCTATCAATATCAATTTTAACAGTTTTTTTTTTCAGATTAGAATTCTATATGATTTCTGAGTCTTGCGTCCGTTAACCTGGACTTTGATGTTTTGAGTTCTAAATTAAACATGTATTAAACTTGTAGCCTCTAGCTTCAGCTTAAGCTCCAAATAGTCACTGCTTATAAGTTTGAAATAGCCGAAGGACTAGTGCTTAGGAGTTAATGCTGACATAGGTATTGGTTATTGACAAACTGGAAATGAGGAGACATGATGCTCTTGTTAATTTGAAAGCTCTGTAAATCTATTTCAATAATTTATTGTCAAATTCTAATCAGTTCAGGACACAATGAGTTGTTTCCCTCTTCATAAGCATTAACGCTGAAGAATATATGGTTGTTTGACTTAGACACCTAATAATAATGGCACCTTTTTATAACCAGATTTTTTACGATTGTTTGCTCATGAACAGACCAGATAGCACTGCCTGACTTTAATGCTGGGGCAATGGAAAACTGGGGTCTCATCACCTACAGGGAGACTGCCTTGCTCTACGATCCTTTGTACTCTTCCCATTCCAACAAGGAGAGGATAGCCTCGATCATCTCCCATGAGCTGGCACACATGGTAGGACCCCAATCAACATGTTAGGTCTTTCTCAGTTGGCTAAAATCCGCATAATATCCGCAGAATACATCTTGGAGAATACACTAAGCCTAACAGTTTAACCTGATTTAAGTTTGTTTCTCATATCATTTGCCACACTGTATTTTCATGTGGCACCTAATCACACATATTGATAAGTATTCTTTGAATTGCAACTGTTAGTGGTTTGGCAATCTGGTAACTCTGAGATGGTGGAACGACCTGTGGCTGAACGAAGGCTTCGCCTCCTATGTTGAATACCTCGGAGCTGACCATGCTGAACCAACTTGGAACATGGTAAATAAATGTGTAACCTTTTGTGTATATTGGCAAAAATAAATATAAAATAATGAATAAATGGATTAATCTTTTGTTGTTCCTCTTCAATCTCCAGAAAGACCTGATAGTGCTGAATGACGTCCACAGGGTGTTTGCCGTGGATGCCCTTGCTTCCTCTCACCCCTTGTCCTCCCTAGAGGAGGATATTCAGAGACCGGAGCAGATCAGCGAACTCTTTGATGCCATCTCTTACAGCAAGGTATCATCAAAGTACTGAATCTTGTCAATCCTGCAATACTGGCAGTTGTATTTTACTGATCTAAAGCTGTAAGCTTCAATTAAAACATGGTGTCACTTTGCCCTCTAATGAAAATATCACTTACGTTGTATCGCCTTCCTTGTGTGTTCACTTTTCCAGGGAGCGTCAGTGCTCAGAATGCTCTCAGACTTCCTGACCGAAGACGTCTTCAAACAAGGACTCAGTGTAAGAACAGAGCGTTTACTTCCATAATACCATTAATGAAGACTACATTTACTCCCAAAGTGTCCATGTACAGTAAGAAAACATACAGGTATTTTGTACCATTGCTGAATCAGTCATTTTCTCTTTGTTCCTTCAAAACAGACATACCTCAATACGTTTAAATATGATAACACAGTTTACACAAACCTATGGGACCATCTCCAGATGGTAAGATGCCTTTTTCCTATTTGTGTTGAAATTATAAACACATTTCTCAAACAAAAATAAACATAGTTTCTCTTTAAGGAAACAGTATTTATTAATTTAAGTGTTCTCAACATTTAGAAAAAGGTACATTTAGAAAGTCACATTAGGTAGATATTAATGAGTTCTTGCGTTGATTCTATTCGTGTCTGTCTTTCCTGTCTGAACAGGCAGTGACTGCCAGTGGCACACATCTTCCTCATACAGTTCAAGACATTATGAACAGTTGGGTGCTCCAGATGGGTTTCCCTGTGGTTACCATAAATACCGACACAGGAGAACTATCCCAGAAACACTTTCTTTTGGACCCCGATTCAGAATCGTTGGTTCCACCGTCTGCCTTCAAGTAGGTCCACAGGTTGACCAGGCGAGAGAATACCACTGCGTTGTTTCTATAATTGTTACCTTATTATAAAAAAATATCATTCTCCTGTAACCTGTACTGGTGCAATACCTACATAAACGTGGCAAGAGTGTAAAGGTTTCCATTATCCCATTTTATTTTCTCATACAGTTATGAGTGGAAAGTACCAATAAAATGGATGAAAACTGCAATACCACAGGATCCAACATGGCTTTCTGCCAAAACAGGCATGTCAAATAGAGCAGACTACAAGCATTTTGACCTGATGTTTTCTTTAAGATGCACATTCTATCCCAGCCTTGTTACCTGACAACTTGTATTGTTATGTATTTCCCTTTTTTTAACTAACACATCTCTCTCTTTCCTGTGATAATCATGCAGCCGATTTCACGCCAATGAAGGTGACAGGGAGTGATTGGGTTCTGGCTAACCTTAATGTGCCTGGATACTACAGAGTTAACTATGACCTGGCCAACTGGGAACGTCTCCTCACAGTGCTGAGCACCTCACCCCAGGTAAACACTATACTACCGGTTGACAGTTTAATAACATGATTATTGAGGAATTCACAATAACATCACTAACTTTATGATGGTGAGGAAAATATTAGCATCAAAACAATATGGTTGGTTATAAATGTTCTAAATGCCATCATTTATTTCTGGTGAGTGAATTGAAATAGGCATCACCTATCATGCCTTATCAAAATGAATCTATGTGTGTGTGGAGATAATATATGCGTTAATGTATGTGAGTAATAATGCTGGCTATCTGATTCAGTCTATTCCAGTTATTAACAGAGCTCAGCTGGTGGACGATGCTTTTAATCTGGCAAGGTGAGAGTTTTGGCATCTGGAATGTGATATGTTTCAGCCAACAAAATGGGGAAAGACAACGATGGCATAATGCAATTATGAAATAAATGTGTTAGTACATTTTAGTTTATAATTTGATTAATTTCTTAATTTGTTTATTGTGTTTTACATTTATGTAAGATGCAATATTTCTGATGTGCTCTAAAACATTTCGAATACATTTTTTATTTCCTCAAGGGCGAAAACCATCAGTACAGTGTTGGCCCTGAGAACAACAAAGTTCCTCATTAGAGAAACAGAGTATATGCCATGGGAGTCTGCTCTTGACAATCTGGATTACTTCTACCTTATGTTTGACCGCAGTGAAGTCTATGGGCACATGCAGGTTGGAATCCTTTTGAAGAAACAATGGTCAAAATGTGTTCTTGTGACAATATGCTTAAAATAATAAAATAAAGTTCTCATTTCTGACAATCCTTCCTTTCATCACAGGCTTACCTGAAAAAACAGGTGACACCACTGTACTTACACTTCAAAAACATTACTTTAGACTGGACAAAAGTACCCGATGGCCACATGGACCAGTATGTACAAGTTCTTGTCAAATTGTGTGAATTTATTTATTTTTATGTTCTAGATATTCACTTGATTTTGAGGAGGATTTCTCTACCTTAAGCACGCTACCACCTGTCAAGTGTTTACCTTGCCTGTCTACTTGTCTCATTCATTACTTTCCCCTTTTTATGAGGCTGAATAATAAATCCTTTTTATGATGCTGATAATGTGCAAACAAAAAACAAATCAATTTCGGCAAAATTGGAGATGGACCCTTGTAACTCTAAGCTCACATGTTCTTGTTGTTGTGTCAAGACTCGGTAATAAAGCTATCTATCACTGTTATTTCCTTTCCTCAGGTACAATCAGGTTAATGCTATCCGTGTAGCATGTAGCACAGGCATAGAAGAATGCCAGACTTTGACTAAATCCTGGTATGAAATGTGGATGAACAACCCAAACATTAATCCGTGAGTTACAACAAAAGTCAAACACTTAAACATACAATTTGTCTATAGACATTTCCCTGTATTTGAAAAAGAAAAAATCTGAATAATATTTTGGGTATTCTCTTAGTATAAACCCAAACCTGAGGTCCACGGTATACTGCAGTGCTATCGCTGCAGGAGGAGCTGCCGAGTGGGAGCACGGCTGGAAGATGTTTGAGCAAGCCTCTATTGCTATTGAGTCTGACAAATTGCGTGCTGCTCTGGCTTGTACCAAAGAGCCCTGGCTACTGAACAGGTAGGTGTGTAAAAAAACTCAGACCAGACAGGTTTCATGCTTAGAAACATGTGGGTGCACCAATATGTTGGTTATCAGCAGTATCATGTGTTTTGTCTTGACATCATGTAAAGTTAGCTTTTTTACCATTACAAGCAGTTGGCACCTAAGTTGGCAATTAGTACAATTTCTTACAAATACTAGTGTTGACTTTGGAGAAACTATGGCGTTCAATAATAGTTTGAGATGCTTCCTTATCCGGTTCTCCCTGTCCACATTTACATTAAGCAATTTCTTGATGCCAATGGGGGTGGTATTTTAAAGTTATATTCTTTCCACAGGTATCTGGAGTACACTCTGAATTCCACCATGATCCGTAAGCAGGACGCCACCTCCACCATAGTTTACATTGCCAGCAATGTTGTGGGGCAATCACTTGCGTGGGACTTTGTAAGGGCCAGATGGCAGTACATCTTTACTCAGTGAGTAGTATATCTAACTGGTAGTAAATTTTTACTCACTTCAATTAATTACACATTTTAATTCAATTATGATAGTTTGACATAAATCTTTCAGCATTGATGAATTAGCATGGACACATTTTTACATTTTTAGTAATCATTTTTCTAAAAACAATAGTTTACATCATTAGAAGTTTTACTTACACTATATAAATCTACAAACTTGTGTTTTTGTCTTTTTATAATCACAGGTATGGTGGTGGATCTTTCTCATTCTCCAACCTCATCAGCGGTGTGACCAAGAGGTTTTCAACAGATTTTGAGCTCCAGCAGGTAACCTGTCATTAACTGATGCAGAGGGTAGAAACCTGTCCACAGCTAACGGCTGCTGTCTCCTGAAAATTAGACAAACATAAAACATTTAATCTTTAATGAATGAATCATCTTTTTCAATGAAAAACCTCAGTTTGCCTGAATGTTGTTTTGCTTTGCTTTGGTAGCTAAAGCAGTTCCAGGCTGACAACGCAGACGTTGGTTTCGGCTCAGGGACGTTGGCAGTGGAGCAGGCCATTGAGAGGACCAACGCTAACATCAAGTGGCTTGCAGAGAACAAGCAGTCAGTCATGGAATGGTTAAAAGCAGAGGCTACTGCACCGTAAACAGAAATCAACACCATGATAGCGGGTTATTTATTTATAGTTTTAAAAAGGAGACATTAGTGGTTAGACCTTTTTCTTTATACTGCTTGACCTTAGATGGGCAAGCAAGAATTCGAATCAAAAAGGCTATTATTTGAAGTTGCAAGATCTTTTTTTTTATATTAAATAAAATTATCTTGTCTGTCAAAATGTATTTTTATTTTGGTATGTCTGCTAGATAAAACTATAAAGAAGTTGTATTTTGGGAATGCCATATTTACGTAAATTACATAGTTAGATATTTTAATTTGTTCACTAATAAATAAATAAATTAATTAATATGTATTTTTTCAAATAATACATGAATTTGTTAATGTTTTCTGTAATTTCCTTGCCTAATACGACAAAACTTTGATAAAAATTATGATACATTTTAAAATTTTATAAAGGCATATTAGCACATGCTGGGGAAAAAATACTGAATGAGTGTACTCATTGATAGTTCTTTACTGATTATTTTTAAATGCAGCAACACAGCATGCCTTAATCCAATATTATGAACAGCTATTACCTAAATATCTAATGTATCTAATTTAGATGTTATTAGTTAAAACAAAAATTTTTTACAAATATTCTAAATAACTTCTTTGATTTTCTTACAAAACCCCACCATGTCAGCTGCTTTTATACACTTTACTAGCGCCTTGCATGCAGAAGCTCTTCACAAGATTTTCTGTCGTTTAATTTTCAAGCCCTCTTTCACAATGCTTTTTCAAAGTACTGTAATTGGTTATTTGAGGAGTGCAAAGTTTGAACTGAGCCACCGATTCATAATAATGGCTGACACTGGCCTCTCTTTGGTCTCCTGAGTAACAGTGTGACGTCACCCCCCTCTGGTGAATTTTTTTTTCCCATTGGTCAAACATCACATTTTTATTATATATTGCATAATTCATTCCTGAACAGGCATTCATTTATAGATCCATAGGGTAGACGAAAACCTGTTTTTTTGGAGACTTCTAAAGCCTGGTTTATACTTAGAAGTATAACTGGGGAATAACAGAACTGCGAAGCAGCACGTAAACAGCTCTGCGTAGCTTCGAAGCGCAGGGGTTTCTGGGAAAGCGTAGTTCACCGTAGCTTCGAAGCGCAGGGGTTTCTGGGAAAGCGTAGTTCACCGAGGCCCGCCTTCAAATCATATTAGTGGTTTTCTATGCACTTATAGCAAGTCTTAGCTATTGCCTACATACAGGCTGTATATGTTACAACTGTTATCTGTATTGTTTGATAAACTGTATGTATGTGAATGTACAGCACTTTGGTCAGCGCTGCTTGTTTTAAACGTGCTCTATAAATTAACTTGATTTGATTTGATATAAAAAAATATGAAAAGCAGTGAGCAACCTTCGTCTCGTTGTTTATACTTTCGCGGGACGTGAACGGGAGTTTCCGTGGGCCAATTCCAATCCCTTAAAGTTGGCGACATTTCCTCGATACTCACCACTTCTCCTCGACGTGAACGCGCGCCGCCATATTGAGTGTCATTCCAATTGCTTATAAGCGAAGAGCGAGTGGCTACATGTAACCTTCTATGCCTCCTCCAGCGAAGGGCGCATCAAAGCTGACTTTTAACAGAATCTGCCCCAGAATTCTTTGCGATGAATGACGAACACAGGTTGAAAAGTTCTTCACCATTTCAAATTAACCGTTTTTGTTCTCTCCATTACTACAAATTAGCTAGAACTGATTTATTTTATATCCATTTAACTTAGGTAGCTTTATGCTAAAATATAGCATAGCAAATAGTTTATATTCAAAAGTGTTAACCAAATATAACTACAAGGTCTTCTTCTTCTCATAATCTTCCCATGGGTTATTCAAAGTAATTGAAGAAAGTAAAAGCCACATGCTACTGCTGTAAAACTTTCCATTGTTATTGGTTTCTTCTTGCTGGTGAAGAACGAGTCGGTTCCAATTTGAAAAGTTAAGGCCCATCTCGCCTCCCTGCCTCTCCATCAAGTATCCACTCGATGATGACGAATAAAACGTCACAAAAGTGGCCACTCACGGAGGAACCTTCATGAAGTACCCTTTAACATCGATTGGAATCGACCCCGTGTCTGTGCTTCTTCTTTGGTTTTCTGTACATTCTGGATCACTGAATACAACACTGCCACCTAGTGGGCCCGTTAAACTTACGTTGAAGTATGTAGGCAAACTACTGTGCAAACAGAAGCGGCAAATGAACGTTTACGTTCGCTAACGCGCTCACGGAGAAGTATAAACCAGGCTTAAGAAGGAAAACATATGTCCAGAGAAATCTGTTTGCATTTGATGCATTTCCCCGTTTGATTTATTCTTTACAAATACATGGTATTTGCACTTGGCTAGAAGTGATAATCTTTCTAATTTGAGATATTAACAACGATTTAATATGAATTTTAGACACAATTGAACATCTACAGGCATAGGTTGAGATCTGGGGTGTGTGCGGAATTGAGTACCTTAAAGGGATGGTTAAACTTTTTGGGAAATAAGACATATTCATTCTTACCATAGTCAAGACGAGATGATCAATATCAATGTTATGATTGCACGTCCAATAATGAGTTATGTACGTGAATGTTGCCTACCCTAGCAACAGTGGCTGTAAGCCAGCAGTACTGGCTTGCATGGTTCCGTCAAAAGTGAAGAGATACAGGGTCTGAACTATTGTTGCGAGGCTGCTTACCCAACCCCAGGTAAAACTGTTGTTTCGCCAATTTTCATTTCTACATGTAACATGTAAATAACAGTGTTGAATTTTTTGCAAAGGTGTATTTTGTCACTTTTAAGTGAACCCTGCTGGCCAGTACACTGTAAAAAAAATAAAGTTGGATCAACTTATAATTATGAGTAACCTGGCTGCCTTAAGATTTTTAGTTAAGATGACCAAAGAATATAGGTTCTGGCAACTTCGTTAGTTTAGTTAGATGTACTTCAATTTAAGTTCATGCAACTCACTATGAAAAGTCAATTTGACCAAACTGACATACACTAAACGGATTATTTAATGATATTGACATGTATTTGTAAGTTGAATAAATACATTTTCTCGACACAGCACCTTAACGTAAAAACATTAGGTCAACATACTACTTTTTTCACAATATACATCAGGAGGGACACGCAAGTCTGAATTGCTCCCATTGGGTACTTCAAACAGCATTACCGAGTTTAACTGCACGCCAGGGTAGCCTCATTTGGCATCCGCAGCGTTCTCGTTGTTATCGTTTTTTTGACGTCGCTTTACGCATCGCCAGATGAATCCACGCTATTAAGGTGCACGCTATGGCCCGTGCACCTTTAAGCCGCGAATTTCTCAACAACAGTCAGCGGAAATTTCAGGGCTTGTCATTAATGATAACGATGTTCAGAGTAAGAGTTGTAAAAAATGTTTTTCACATGCCTTATATAATTTGCGATGTATGTTTAACAGGGATTGTATCGCTTTGAGATTACTCTTGCAAAGTAAAGCACAATCCAAATAAATTGTATTATCATTAATATTACATTTAATAACTTGCTGGGATATTTGCAAATATATTACCTCAATGGCCTATCAGGATAGCAGTAACGATGACTATTACTTCACGCGGTCAAGAGCCAGGTGACGTCTTCAGTATGTTAATTCAATTGTTCTTGAGTAAACTTGAATGTCTAAGTTGCATTGACTAATTTGTTTTGCGTGATCAGTAGAGCAGGTTCCAACTTGAAATAACAAGTTGACTCAATGTTTTCTTAATTTTAGTACAACTAACTTATTAAAACAAGTTGAACTAACTAAAAGGCCAAATAATTTTTTACAGATGGTTCACGCTCCAAAATGCAATGTGCCAACATTCTTCTGGCTCTGACTGAATAGAAAGTGCAGGGGTTTGGTACCAGTTGAGTTAGTATACTAACAATTTCACTAAATCTTTGTAAAAAAAAGTAGTATACTAGATTTCGGTATAAGTATTCAGTATACAGTATGTACCAATTGATTATGTAGTAGATAGTTTTCAAGTAGCAGTTCCAAACACAGCCCTGGAGATGGTGCCGCCCAATCCATCAAATATATTCCAGCTGTTTGTTTCTTCAACAAATAGTTTTTTGCACAACTACACTGTAAAAAAATCCCGTTATTTTTACGGAGAAAACATGGAAGCTGTGGTTACCAGAATAAATCTGTAAAAAAGAGTAAAACTGTAAACAGCTTTACAGAACAACCTATACATTTTACGGTTAAAATCTGTTGAAAATTTCATTTCAAATAGGTATATCTTATTATATTGGTCAACTGTGAAAGTGTCCTTAGATAACTGTTCGTGTACATGCTTTTCTGTAAATGTTTCGTTATCAAGTAATAGTTCTTTATACATCACACTGACAGACACAAGGTCTTGGCGACTTGATCAGTTCTTAAACAGCGGCCTAAAGATCTACGCTTCTGTTTCGGGCTTGCAATGTAAATGAAAACTGCATGGGGATAAGAATATGGGAACTGACATACTCACTCAAGGTGACCCTAATGTCAATTGGCATTATTAACTAAATTAAGCAGCGATAACAACTATCAAAAGAACCCAAAAGAATGGGCATAAACATCTGTCATTAACAACAGTAATACAACAAATTCTATGATAAATGCACCTCCTGGTGCATGCTGGGAAGGCCCCTCCCCCGGGACGCAACAGTATTAATTAACTGACATAAAACATTATTTAAACGCTGACATCTTGTCATTTTTACTTTATTGTATTGCTTTTTGTATTACAGTATTTCTGTGTTTAAAATACAGTAATCTGATTGTAGGAGCTATTTGCCTATTTTTATTAAGTTAGTATTATTATTTTTGTTTAACCTATATTGTTTAGAATAAAGTTGCTTATATTTACTTTTTCATAGTAATTTGTTTTCTATTGGTTTAGGCTATGGGCACCTAGAGGATAAATAGCTAGACCACAGGTAGGCCAGCATGCACCTGGGTGGGCCTATGGTTTTTTACCAGTCAGTCAGTCAGTCAGTCAGGCAGGCAGGCAGCGGTCAGAGTAAGAGAGGCAGCAAGTAGGCTTAAACATGTATTGCTCGTTGTTTGCCTGCCGAAACCTGGAATAAACATCTGAAACTGCATCTTATGGTATGGACAACGATTTTGTACTGCGTAAACCACAAACCCAGAGTGCACACAGTGCCTATTTGAGTTACAGCCATTTTTAGTTTAGTTACGTTTAAGTTTGTTAGTTTTCTTTGACAAATAGTCACTACACAAGTAAAAAACCTACCCTTGGACCTTAAGGAAGATTCAACGTACCCAAATCTGCTGAATTATTGTGGATTGATGCGCGGATGGCAGTGTAAAGATTGTTTGATCAACCGCCTTTGTTCTTTGAAGGCCGCAAGCGGGAAAGTTTGCCTCGCCCACAAGCCAGAAATGCTCACGCTTCTCTTCAACAACAGTGGTATGTAATATGATTGCTAATGCTGTACAGGAAAACGGCCAAACGAGTGGAGTTTGAAGATAAGTAATCAATGTTACAATACAAGTTTTACAAAGCGGAGATGAATAAAAGGCTGGATTAATGTGCAATACCTTTATGCACCGCTAGTGGATTTGCTCCATGGAAAATTGAATCAAATCATATTGGATCAAAATTATTGTGTTTTCTGCACTGCCCTCCCCCTTTTCTCTTTTGTGGATTTTGAAATAAAAGGCTACGAGCAGTTTAAAGTGTTTGTGTGAAAATGTCGGATGTTACAAAAGCGCAGCTTGCCACCAGTGACGTGGAAGTTTCATCCAAACGGAGCATTAAATTCACAAGTAAAGGCTTGGGTTTTTATATGAAACTGTGTCAAGAAAAAAGGAGCGCAAAATGCAAACGAGCAAAACGGATAATGGAGGATGTAAATGTTTTGATGGAGTCAAAAGACAAAGCTGATTCAGTGACTTCCCTTCTTGCCATATTCATCCAATGTTATAAGGACGCAAAGGACTCTCATGACAATTTCACAAGTTTGCCAATACCCTCAGATGAACTTAATAAACAAAATGAATACTTTGAAAATAAAATGACTACTTACCTTGGGTTTACTGATCGTGTCAAAGGCTGGTTATGTGAACTGGGTCAGCCCTATGTGCAACCAATTGTGGATCATAAGGAACAAAGCAATGACAATGTTGATGAAATAAATCCCGAGGACAGTTCAGTCATATCAAAAGCAAAGACTCGCTCTCAAATGTCCCGTGCCTCCTCCACTACATCGGGGCGCGTAAAGGCCGAGGCCGAAAGGGCGGCGCTGATGGAGCGCGTTGCCGCACTCAAAAAGAAACATCAAATTGAAACGCAAGAGGAAAATTTAAAAATGGAAATGGAGAACGAATTGAAACGATTAAAACATGAAAAGGAGCAACTTGAACTCGAGACAGAGCTGGCTGCTGCTAATGCAAAACTCCGTGTACTGGAAATCAATTCACAGTGTGGCTCAAAACATTCTGACGGCATGAATTCATACTTTGAAAAGCGTAATTCCAACCACGCGCCAAAACTAAGTCCATGTGCCGATATATTTGTTCCGGAGCAAAATGATAATGTCAATGCGCCTAATACCTCCGAGCAACCAGTTGTACGCCCTAAACAAAAGCCAGCAATTCAAATTACTGACGTGCCACAAAGTGCCTGTGCCCAAATAAATTATTATCAAAGTCCAAACACGAGTGCGCATCTGCAGTCAGAAATACAGATCACCAAACCAGCGTTATCGATATTATGCAAAGGCAAAACGACATCACTGCCATGGTGGTTCAGCAAAATCAAAGCTCTGTCCTGCCACCAAGAAACATCCCTGTTTTTGACGGAGACCCTCTCCAATACAAATCATTTATAAGAGCATTTGAGAATGGCGTGGAGGCCAAAACATCCAACCGGAGTGATTGTTTGCACTTTTTAGAACAATACACCAGGGGGCAGCCGAGAGACCTCGTTCACAGTTGCCAGCACTTACCATCTGAACTTGGTTATCTCAGAGCTAAAGATCTTCTTGCTGAACATTTTGGAAACGAACACAAAATTGCATATGCCTATATGGACAAAATTCATAAATGGCCATCTATTAAATATGAGGACATTAAAGCACTGCAGACATTTTCCCTGTTTCTGAAAGGATGCTCAAATCTAACAGAACACATTACACAAATGAAAGAACTGGACTTGCCATCAAATATGCTAAGCATTATCCTAAAGCTGCCCTACAGAATGAGAGAGAGGTGGAGAAATGTGGCCTGTGACCTGCAGGAACAAAGGGGTCAGAGAGCAGTATTTACAGATCTTGTCACTTTCATTGAAAAACAAGTCAAAGTTGCATCTGATCCACTGTTTGGTAATATCCAGGATCCACAACAGCCCAGCTTCAAAAGCACCAACAGCAGCCATATAAAACAAAGGAAAAAGGGAAGCAGTTTTGCCACTAGTGTTACTGCAGTTAACAATAAATTCATACCTGGAAATAAGAGCAAGTCCTTCACAACTAACAGCTGTTTGTATTGTCTCCAAAGTAACCACACAACTGAAAAATGTTTTAAGTTCAAAGAGAAGCCACACAAAGATAAAGTGAACTTTATTAAGGAAAAAGGCATGTGTTTTGGATGTTTAAAAATGGGACATACAAGCAGAGAATGCAGAGGACGCTTGGATTGTTCTGTATGTCACCAAAAGCATCCCAGTGTCCTGCACATTAACCAGGAAGATACAGGAGCATACTCCAAACGTCCACATCCTCCTATGAGCACCACTTCTACTATGACTCAAACCTGTGGCCATATCGGGGCCGGTGATGAAGATCACTCAATCCTTTCCATCGTCGCTGTCCAAGTCAGGAGCCCAAAAAATCATACAACTGTGCAGACTTATGCATTTTTGGATCCGGGCAGCACAGGTACATTTTGCACCGAAAATTTGGCAAGAAAACTCCATTTGAAAGGCAAAAGAACAAGTATTCAGCTGCGAACAATG
The DNA here is from genome assembly GCA_026901105.3 of Galaxias olidus. Lineage (NCBI taxonomy): Eukaryota > Metazoa > Chordata > Actinopteri > Galaxiiformes > Galaxiidae > Galaxias > Galaxias olidus. The sequence continues at coordinate 1,437 of JAPMUY010005615.1, read as the reverse complement.
GGACATAGAAGCATTGTGAGTACAAACATCATCTCTGGATTACAAGTAGCAGCACTTCATAAAGATGATTTCATTGAACTCCCAGATGTTATGACACAAAAATTAATGCCTGTTTCAAATTGTAATGTTCCACAACAAGAGGACATAGATAAGTGGCCATACCTGCAAAGTATCAAGCTCCACAATATAGATGCCAATGTAGATTTGCTAATTGGCACTGATGCACCTAAAGTGATGGAGCCATGGGAGCTGATTAACAGTCAGGACGAAGGCCCATATGCAGTTCGGACCCGAGTTGGATGGGTCATCAACGGTCCACTTTGGAGTGAGAGGAACAAGACAGGCTGCCCTGCTGTCACTGCCAACAGGATTTCTGTGGAACATCTGGAAACAATGCTGGTTAAACAATACAACCATGACTTCAATGAAAAAACATCACAAGAACAGATTGAAATGTCCAGAGAAGACATCAAGTTTATGGATATTATGAACAATACAGCCAAACTAATTGATGGACATTACTGTATCAACTTACCTTTTAAAGTGGAAAATCCCATCTTGCCAGTAAACCGCTGTATTGCAGAGCAACGTCTCCAAAGCCTGAAAAGAAAGTTTGATAAGAACAGCTCCTTCAAGACAGATTACATCACATTTCTTGAGGACATGATATGTAATGGATATGCTGAAATGGTACCTGATGACCAGCTGATGGACAGTGACAGTAACGTGTGGTATATTCCACACCATGGTGTTTATCACCCCAGAAAAGGCAAACTGAGAGTTGTTTTTGATTGTGCTGTAACCTACAAAGGGACCTCACTTAACAGCCAGCTGTTACAAGGACCCGACCTGACCAACTCAGTTGTGGGAGTTCTTCTGCGCTTCAGACAAGAGCCCATAGCAGTTATGGCAGACATTCAAGTCTAGCCACCAGGTCCATGTTCCAGAACAACACAGAAACGTCCTCCGCTTCCTCTGGTGGCCCAATGGTGACACTTCACAAACTCCACAAGAATATCGCATGAAAGTACATCTGTTTGGAGCTGTGTCCTCTCCGAGCTGTGCAAATTATGCATTAAGAAGAACAGCAGAAGACAATGCCCAGCAGTTTCCAGCTGAAGTGGTCAGTACAATCAAGCATAATTTTTATGTGGATGATTGCTTGAAGTCTCTGCCTACAGAAGAGGAAGCAATAAAAATGATACAGGACTTGACAGCTCTCTACAGTAGGGTGGATTAAACTTGAGGTGGCTCAGTAATAGCCGTGCAGTGCTGCATACAGTTTCAAACAACAACAAAGCAAAGGAATTATTGGAGATGGATTTGGATGGAGATGAGCTTCCAATGGAGCGAGCACTTGGACTACAGTGGTGCACTCAAAGTGACACATTCAAATTTAAAACCTCACTTCAAGAGCATTCACATACAAGAAGAGGA
>JAPMUY010005613.1:87500-109035 GCA_026901105.3 Galaxias olidus | reverse complement strand
TCGGATCATCAAACAAATATTTGTAAGTGTGACAAAGAAGCAAAAACAGAAGAAATCTGTAAGGGGGCAAATACTTTTGCACAGCACTGTATGTACAGTGCATCCGGAAAGTATTCATACCTCTTCACTTTTTCGACATTTTATTAAGTTACAGCCTAATTCCAAAATGGATTAAATAAAACATTTTTCTCAACATTCTACATACAATACCGCATAGGATGATCAGTGGAAACGGGATGGCCCTGAGCTCAATTTTGAGTGTCACAGCAAAGGGTGTGAATACTTATGTACATGTGATATTAAATTTTTTGATTTTTAATACATTTGAAAAAAATTCTAAAAACCTTTCACTTTGTACACACAATACCACATAATGACAATGTTGAGAAATTTTTTTTATTGAATCCATTTTGGAATTAGGCTGTAACATAATAAAATGTGGAAAAAGTGAAGGGGTATGAATACTTTCCGGATGCACTGTATGCAGCACTTGACACTACATTGTAAATTCAACTGAAAAGTCGCGAAATAACAATTTGTTTTGCTCTTACTTGACCCTTCCTCAAACCTCGTCGTACAGTTTAAGCAGTCTAAGCTAAATGTTTTAGGCCAGGGAGCTGGACCGCCAGCCTCTGACCTCACGACACCCGCAGCTACACAGTGCATTCAACCAAGTCAGACGAGATGATCAATATCAATCGTATGAGTGTACGTCCAACAATACTAAGGAGTCATTTAGGTAAGTAGGTAGGTAAATTTTGCTAGCTTAGCACAAAGACTGTAAGCCAATGATCGCTGATAGCGTTATACCAGCGACCGCAGGCTTGAAGTCTGTCATAAATTAGGCTATCTTAATTAGTAAATTAGGCTAGCATAATTTACCTACCTAATTTAGATTTGAACTAATGATAGTGTTTTGTCTGTAACTATCTCGATTGCGTCTTCATTTGCAGGGAGGATTTGGCTCATTTAGAAATTAAGCGATTTCCATTTAGCGGAGATTACAAATAATGCATGTGCTTGCTGCTAGCCAGCTACTAGTTTGTTCACTGAGCTGTGGCCATGCCTTAAAGGTGCAGTATGTAGTTCTAGAGAATTGGGGAAAAAATTGCAAGAATTTGAATCACAACACTCAAAAAGGCCAACCTCCTGAGTTTTCGGTTCCTCCTCAACCTCAATGGCCCATCCCACACATGCCCGTGCGCGCTCTGACTTGAGTTCTTGAGCCTGAGCAAGGCAGTGTTTCATGAATCATGTGTATGTTGTGCATATTTTTGGAAACAAAAGAATCCCGAACGTCTCACCGTACACGCTCTAAAACTGAGTGGTTCACACCAGAGCAACGAGCACAGACACACATGACTGTTTCCATAGTAACGACATACGGTAAGCTAACGTTAACAAAAACAATTTCATAATTTGATTCCCCTATTAGTATGAGCTAGTGCATGACGATCGTTTTTATATAGCTGCTTTTTACACTGTAGCTAATATGTTGCCGAGTATATCCAACATATGCATGTTATCGAATAATGCCTTTTTGACATAAATCTGGCGCGGTATTTCCTAACGTTCTAAAACTGCACTTGGCGATTTGACAAGCCAAGTCTTTTGCGACGACATGCAGCTACTTCAACCGCCTTGCAACTAGTTCACACTGCTGCTACTTTTGTCTGCAACACGAATTGTAACAACAAGCGTGTTTGGAGGGTGATGCTGTAAGCAGGGATTTTACCTAGGAGTGTGCACACGAGGTGATCGACAGGCAGGTAGCCCTTACTGCTTGCAAAAATCTCCTGATTGGTTGGGGATAGGCGGTCGTCCCTAGATTTTTTAAAGCTGCATACAGGACCCAGGGCGCTCATATATAGCACACCTTCTCTCTGAGCATTCGGTTTAATGATATCCTCCATGAGGTACATAATAAACATAAAAATACATAATTTTTTTTATATATTGCTAGAAATTCAAACTTACATACTGCATCTTTAAGCGTGAAAGTATGTTACCCATGAAGACAAGTCCAGCTATGTGATTGGCTACCATTGGAGTTAGTTCAGTTGACAGTGGACATAAAAATGTGAAGGTTAGCGCTGCTACACGCTGCATAAATCAAATTTCCTTTTACAATTTTTTATTTTAATTCTTATCAAAATCAGCCAGCCCTATGTTCATGCATAGCCATACATTCTGTGCAGTGTTCGGACTAATGTGTTACAAAGTAACGAGTTGCAGTATTTTCACTACTATTCGCTGTAACCAGTAAAGTAACACATTCTTATTCACATTTAGGTAGGCTACCTAACTAAACTACAGTTACTGAAAATTTAAAAGGGGCCGTTACCAGTTACTGTAATTTTCCCCATTTTACCAATACATAAATATATTACTTTCATCTGGGAAAGTAAGCCATGAGTTTTGAGGCCTGTTGGTTGGCCTTTTGAGGCTAGAATAAAAAAGTTGAACAAATATTTGTGTTTTCATGCATTGCTTAGTAGACCATTCATGGTTTATTGAATTATTGTTGGTGTTGCTGTTTTAAAATATATTTACATATATATTATATTATATTATATTACATATATATATATATATATATATATTATATATATATATATATATATATATATATATATATATACACACACACACACACACACACACACAGTACCACAGAACCGTCACAAGTTAGCAGTGTGTGGTAAAAAAAAGAAAGAGACCAATTTCAAGAGTTCGGATTTAAATTGGGTAACTCAAAAGTTACAATACAAAAGGGCGTTCGGTAAAGTGACTGAATTAACGAGTAACTAACAATACAAATTTCCAGTAAGTAGCACAACACTGATTCTGTGTGTCCATACATGCGGCAAGTTCATTTCCTAGAAATAAAAGTATATTTCCACTAGCACAAGTCTGCCATTTGAGGACATTTTGGAAAATGCCTAAAATAGCAAGGGAATATATTTGGTGACAGTGAATCTGTAAGCACAGTGGAAACACGGGGTATATGATCGCATGTACAACGACATCACCCAGTCATATTACTGGCCGGAACGATGAAAGTGTAGTCGATACAGCAATCTCAACTGGCTGCCATTCAGCATATTTTCAGTATCAGTTCAGACAGATATAGTGCGAAAGCTTTTCAGCCTGTCAGCTGTTAGTAAATCGGGGTTTCGGCTCATGGTTGAAAACCTTGAGCTGCGTTATAGTGTCCATTTAGTGTGCATTTCCGGATGATTTCCTAATCCTGAGGCCTCTTCCTGTTGTCTAAAAAGGTTTTGCAACTTGTTATTATTTTTTTTCGTTTGCATAACATCATCTTTTGAGTCAATGCTAACAAAGTGCATTCACAGGGATCCTTCAAAGTTGACCAAACGGCCTTATGAAGAGGCCAGGTTTTGGTTCCATAGTCAGTTTCCTGACAGTGAACTCTAACCAGTGAACTCTGACTGTGAGCCAGGTCACGGCAGCAGCTTATCACCTGACCCTTGGCCCAGACACTGACTGGCTGCTTTGAAATGGTTTCTAATGTCAGACCAAACTATGTATTGTCATTTAATTATGACAACTCTATTCAATAGTAAGAGTCTGTTGATGGGAAATTGTTTTCTTTTCTGTAACGACCTTTGCTCTCTGCCCCTCTGACCTCTCCCCTCCCCCTCTCATGCAGGCCAGTTATCCAGCATGGGAGGATTTCCTGACCAAAGGAGCAAAACTACAATCCCAGCTGAGGTAAGCTCCCAGCTCCCTGGCCCCCGCTGAAATTAACGCTTTTCTCAAAGGTGCTCGACCAAAGGACTGGCTTAGATTATATATAAATATGAGAGAGAGAGGAAGACTGATAATAAATAATACAAAATGTAGAGAGAAGTGCTACAGTACACAGCAGACCATTCCCTCCCCAGCCTAATTTCATCCCTGTGAGGAAGAAAAGGAACGGTATAACCATCAAACCCACAGCCAGGGATGACAATCCAGGAATGGTAGAGTTGCAAGAGACAGGATCAACAGTAGGGCCGCTAAAAGGCTGTCTAGTGTGTAGCTGGCCCTGCAGATGGCAGAGTGGAGGGCCACCATAGTAGCAGTGTTCCCTGTGGAGCTTCGTGGTAGATCAGTATCTCCCTGCTCCGCTGCCCTTCGCCACAGCCCATTAGCCAACACTCTGCCAGCCAGGGCACTGCCCGCACTCTGCCCATGCTGGAGACAATCTTCCTCTTTTCCAAGTTGGCAATAGAGATTGGCAAACATGTCTTGGCAGAACGATGGTTATACTTAACTGGTCATTGGAGGCCAGTGTTTCCCAAGCTTTTCCAACCCACGGCACACTTGTATAAATGTATTTGTTTTGCAGCTGGAAATTTTCACTTTCGCCAGGTAAACACAAACATACTACTTCCTCACACATAAAGAAAATTCAATGCCGGATTGGTTGGACAGGTTGTATTCTCCTAAATGGCCAATGCCTGACCAGGGCCAGAAACCTTGCCAGGGCTGGTGCCAGAGCTGCAGCCTGTGATCCCAGTGTCCGTCACCATGCCTTTACTCCTTATATCAAAGAGGTTCAGCATCACTCAGGCCCACAACAGACTGCTTGATAAGCCTATCAGAGAACACACTGACAGCACTCAGGCTACTCCTGTTAGACACACACACACACATACACACACACACACACACACACACACGTTAAAGCTGTCTGGATGTTCGGATTTAGCGGACACCACTCGTATAGCCTGGACATTCCTGTTGCATGCCAGACCTCTCTCTGTGTGTTTCTGCTGGTCATTGGAGGCTGCATCACCTGATACCCTGTGGTCTTTAGAAGGTACACCAGCCCTGGCCTGAGAGAACATCCCAGGGTGCTCACAATGACTCTATTGATGGAGCCTCCCTTGTGCCAGGATGACTCCAGTTGCAGTCACAGCACTGGTTCCTCCGTAGTTCCCCTGGCTGGTCTGGGTTGTCATGGTGTCATGGGCTTCTACTCTTCTGTTCCTTTGGTACCTTCACTGTTCTTCACTCTCTGCGCATAGGTCCACGGCTTGGCTGTTTACCTGTCTGTCATTCCACTTACCGCTCTTCCAACTGACCTATCTTTTGTCTCTCTCAATTTCAATTATAATTTTTTTTAAATTTCAATAAGCTTTATTGACGAAACACTGCATAGTACTTATTGTCAAACCATTGGTCAAAACAGTAACAAAAAAACTGCTGAAATAACAATAACAACAACCATACATGTCAGTACATGTCAAACTTCAAACAGCACAACTTAAACATGACAACTGGAATAGTAATAGTAATAACCACATATGTGATCAGCGTAAAATGCACAAGTTAAACATGACGCTGTACTGTTGCTCTACTGGGTGCCCCTAAGGTTGTGACGGGTATATACAAATTTTGCAGCCAGAATTCTACATACATTTTTTCCCCTAATAGGTACTGCATTTTTATTTTGGCTTTTAGGTTTTTTAATTAGTTTAATTAACTAATTTAGTTATTTAATTTGTCAAATAAATGTTCCAGTTGATTTTTGAACCTATCACAGTATAGGAGGAAATGGGTCTCAGTCTCAATTTGTCCACTGCTGACACACTCTATCCTCCCTTGGTAGCCAGGTTTGTCCGTTCCGACCAGTTTCAATAGCCAGATTGTGTTCACTGAGTCTGTACATAGTCAATGTTTTCCTCAGTTTTTGATCTGGAACATTTTTCAGATAATCTGCTAGTGTGTAACTTCTATTTAGGGCCGAATAGCATTGGAGTTTGCTTTGATTTTGTGTGATGTTTTTCCAGTAATCAATATAATTGTCTTTTTGTTTTTGCATTATTTGATTTGGCCAGATTGTTGAGGGTTATCCTGAGGGGTTGCAGTATAGAGCTGGGTACTTCTGTTTGCAGATGATTTAGTTTTACTATCAAACTCGGAAGAAGGACTGCAACAACTCCTAAATCTTCTGCAACAATTCTGTCAGAACTGGGCCCTGACAGTGAATTTAAAAAAGTCCAAAATTATGATATTCCAAAAAAGATACAGATGTCAGTTAAATAGTATATAATAATAACTAATATTGAAAACACACACTCATACACCTAGCTAGGATTAGAAATTTGCTCCACAGGTAATTTCAACTTGGCTGTGAATGACCTAAAAGAGAAGGCAAGAATGGCTTTTTATATGATAAAAAAAAAACATAAAATGAAATATTACAATTAGAATCTGGCTTAGAATACTCAAATCAATGATTGAGCCAATTGCCCTATATGGTAGTGAGGTATGGGGTCTTCTTGTAAATCAAGATTTCTCAAAATGGGATAAACATCCAATTGAAACTCTACATCTAGAAATGTGTATATCTATCCTGAAAGTAAATAGGAAAACCCCAAAAAATGCGTGCAGAGCTGACTGCACCTTATCCCCCCCTCCTTTTCTCGCTCTCGCCCTCGCCCTCGCTCTCTCTCTCTCTCTCTCATGAATCACCCTTCCTTCCTTCCACCATTGTTGTTAAATCTGCGCAAGAGTCTTAAAGTGAAATCAATGTCCTCACCACTGGTTTGTGGAGTTACACAGCGTGACTAAGCCAGGCTGTTTTATTTTCACAGATAAATGGCTGTGTTTTTCTCCTGTTGTGACTTCTATTTGTGTGTGTCTTTCTGTTTCTTCAGGACCACCATCATTGTGACCAGCTCTTTCCTAGATGCGTTTCAGAAGGTGGCTGACATGGCCACTGGAACCAGAGGTACACACCCCGACCAGCGCTGTGTCCTGTACAACTCATCTGTCCTACCACTGGCCCTCAGCACCTCCTCTCTCTCTCTCTCTCTCTCTCTCTCTCTCTCTCTCTCTCTCTCTCTCTCTCTCTCTCTCTCTCTCTCTCTCTCTCTCTCTCTCTCTCTCTCTCTCTCTCTCTCTCTCTCTCTCTCTCTCTCTCTCTCTCTCTCTCTCTCTCTCTCTCTCTCTCTCTCTCTCTCTCTCTCTCTCTCTCTCTCTCTCTCTCTGGGGCATAGCTCATGTGCTTCTGGTTAGTGGTAACATGACACAGTGGCTTCTTCTAGATACAGTAGCTGTTTAACCAGCTGACTGTCTCCATGTCTTTCTTGGTATTCTATGTCTTCCTCTCTGCCTCCTTCTATTCCTTCTTAACATCTCTCTGTTATACCAGCCCTTCACTCTACAGTGCGACAGTATTTAATATTTATGGAGAGATCAAACAGGAGCATTTACATTTCACCCGTTGAGGCTCTGCCATTAAATCTTTCATGGTGTTTACAGTGTTCATATTTGACACAGATCCTCTTCTCCCCTGGTGCCCTGTCTGAGTCAGTGAGCAGCAACAGTTTAGGAGGGGAGCTGATTCACTGCCACAGTTGAGACACTCAGAGACTCACTCGGTATTACTTCCTGTATGGCATGGGAGAGAGACTATATCTAAGCCTGTATGCTCTTGACTTGGTCTTGTTAATGCACCCTAGCAATACTAACTCTATTCTCCCTCTCTTGCTCTCAGCCACAATGACATCTAATATAGCTACCTCTCCTACACCAGGTTGGGTTACTCCACACACACACACACACACACACACACACACACACACACACACCAGCTTGCAGATTGAATGTCTAAGTCTGCCTATGGCTCCATTGTCACAGGGAGTGTCAGTGACTTTGGCCATTAAGGCCGCAGGCACTGGGGGCTTTGTTCTGGTCCTAGAGTGGGTTACTCCTTCACCACTGTGGTGATCAGGGTGGATCTTGGTGATGCCCACAAGCCTCTTTAGCTAGAACACTCTTTTAAAAAGGCTTTTTCTGTCTGCACAGAATATTACATTAGTTGGAAAAGCAAGAATACCACTGTACCTCGTCTTATTAAACTGAATATGTGTGCGTGTTCTCTGTTAAATCTCAGGCAGCAGTCCCACAGGGTGTATTAGTTAAGAGGTGAGGGGAGATCAGGCCACAGTCAACCTGCCCTGACTGGTCACAATGTCAACAGGAAGTCGTTAATTGTTTTTTTAACTTTCCAAACCAATTCTCTCTGGCTTCAACTCTGCTCTTTAAAATCCTGTCAGCTTTGATGCTGGTAGTACTGTTGTTGCTGACACATGAGGAGGTGGGGGCCTTGGTATTTCTTAATGGTTTGAAAAGTACATACACGTGAATCACAGCCGCTCCCTTCCAAAGAAACCTAACTTGCCCTGTCATGAAACACCCACACATACACACACACACATACCTGGGCCCCTCCTACCTGACTCACATTTGGCAGGCTCTACCTTGTTTTCCCCTGTGCGTGTGTGCACCTTGTCTTCTCGTTTTTGTGATACATCACCTGACTTGCCTGCTTGTACTCTCGTGTGTGCATGTGTCTCCTGCTTGCGTACTTGCCAAAGGGTATAGAGAGCCGGAGAAGTGGAACAGGTTTCTACGTTGTATCTGGTCCCTTATAGGGGTTGGGCGATTGGACGAATATATCGGCTATTGACGATTAGCTGAGTCCATCGCAGGTTGTTTTTTTATGCTGATTTTTGTCATTTTGTTTTGCTAATTTAATGGCCTGCCTCTTAGAGAATTTAACTTGGTAAATAATGAACCTGTAAAGCACAATTCAAAGCCTGCGCGATCAGGAACTAGCAGCTGGAGTTTGATGCACGTTTTTGTTTGTCTTCCCAGTCGGGGAAAAAGGGCTTTATTAGGAATGGCAATGTAATCCTAAATAAATAATACATTGTATTATCAAATAAAAAACGGCCTTGCCTATTAAAATGAATAGATGTATTACATATTTACATATGCATAACAACTTGTATAGCATACCTGGTTTCTTTAACAACAACAGGCTATTCCTCAAACCTTTTTTAAACAATAAACACTGGCTACAAATTACCCTCTTCACATGCTCTCACGCCTCGTATTTCTCACGCATTCACGCATTTGCTTTTGGAAAGCGTAAACTGCTATTGTAGACCATTGAAAAACACAAAAATTTTCGGAAACAAAATTGAAAAGTTGGCAGCCGTGGCAATATCCAAATTGAATATAGGCCAATCATATAACCAAAAAAAAAAACTTGCTCATAGGCCTATACACAAATTAATAAATACCAGAAAGACTGTAGCCTATGCCAACACCATTGGTAGCCTAGTTGTAAGCCTGTCACATAGTCAAACTCCCATTTTCAGTGCCAGTAATGGTTAGATGACATGAGAGCAGAGGCACAACACTATGCAACGGTTAATGTTCTTGTCAAATAATAATAACTAATAATTAATGACGCATAATGGATAATGTTGGATTTGGCCTACTATTTTTACGTGCTGTTTGGGATAAAACAAAACGCAACCTTCAAATTCTGATTTGGGAATCGATTTCCATGGCAACGATCGAAGCGTCGAAGCATTCTGGTCAGCCCTAGAGAAATGTCTCTGGCCCTTTCTCTATCTGTCTCTCAACTTCTCTATCTCCATCTTTCTCTCTTTCTCTCGTTCTTTCTCTGGTATGTCAGCCACTTCAGTGTTCTTTCTGCCAGTGGTTTGAATCCCAGCCTACTCCTGTGTAATGGAAGTCATTGTATTTAGTGGGGCTTTGATGTGCAGTGGCAGGGGGACGGAGGCTGTGGCCATGTGTCTTAGCCACTCTGCTGTTTGCCAACTGTTAGTGTGGCTCTATAAACCTACGGCCTGTTGGCCAATGACATTTCTGCCTCGGTGCTGTGTCTCTGTGTCTGTCTGTCTGCCATATACACTCACTGGCCACTTTATTAGGTACACCTGTTCAACTGTTTGTTAACGCAAATATCTAATCAGCCAATCACATGGCCGCAGCTCAATGCATTTAGGCATGTAGACATGGTCAAGACGACCTGGTGAAGTTCAAACAGAGCATCAGAATGGGGAGGAAAGGTGATTTAAGTGACTTTGAACGTGGCATGGTTGTTGGTGCCAGACGGGCAGGTATGAGTATTTCAGAAACTGCTCATCTACTGGGATTTTCACGCACAACCATCTCTAGGGTTTACAGAGAATGGTCCGAAAAAGAGAAAATATCCAGTGAGCGGCAGTTCTCTAGGCGAAAATGCCTTGTTGATGCCAGAGGTCAGAGGAGAATGGCCAGACTGGTTCAAGATGATAGAAAGGCAATGACTCAAATAACCACTCGTTTACAACCAAGGTATGCAGAAGACCATCTCTGAACGCACAACACGTCGAACCTTGAAGCAGATGGGCTACAGCAGCAGAAGACCACACCGGGTGCCACTCCTGTCAGCTAAGAACAGGAAACTGAGGCTACAATTTGCACGGGCCCGCCCAAATTGGACATTAGAAGATTGGAAAAATGTTGCCTGGTCTGATGAGTCTCTATTTCAGCTGCGACATTCAGACGGTAGGGTCAGAATTTGGCGTAAACAACATGAAAGCATGGATCCATCCTGCCTTGTATCAATGGTTCAGGCTGGTGGTGTAATGGGGTGGGGGGGATATTTTCTTGGCATACTTTGGGACCCTTAGTACCAGTTGAGCATCGTTTAAACACCACAGCCTACCTGAGTATTGTTGCTGACAATGTCCATCCCTTTATGACCACTGTGTACCCATCTTCTGATGGCTACTTCCAGCAGGATAGCGTGCCATGTCAAAGCTCAAACCATCTCAAACTGGTTTCTTGAACATGACAATGAGTTCACTGTACTCAAATGGCCTCCACATTCACCAGATCTCAATCCAATAGAGCACCTTTGGGATGTGGTGGAACGAGAGATTTGCATCATGGATGTGCAGCCGACAAATCTGCAGCCATTGAGTAATGCTATCATGTCAGTATGGACCAAAATCTCTGAGGAATGTTTCCAGCACCTTGTTGAGTCTATGCCACAAAGAATTAAGGCAGTTCTGAAGGCAAAAGGGGGTCCAACCCAGTACTAGCAAGGTGTACTTAATAAAGTGGCCAGTGAGTGTATATGCCTGTGTCGAACGCACACATATGAGTATAGTTTTCCAGAAGCACCTGTTTAGGTTCAGTCTGCTGTAACAGCTGACACACCTCCCCCCGAACACACACAACAGGTCAGCTAGGGTCTGTGAACAGCAGACACCACTGGACACGTGTGTGTGTGTGTGTGTGTGTGTGTGTGTGTGTGTGTGTGTGTAAACACATGTCTACATTCCCCCACAGACCCTTTCATTAGCTTCCATAGACATCTAACCAGACAGTCAGCTATATAAGATGACATAGTGAACATGTTTCTAACTGGACAGTCAGCTATATCATATGACATAGTGAACATGTTTCTAACTGGTCAGTCAGCTATACAATATGACAGTGAACATGTTTCTAACTGGACAGCCAGCTATATAATATGACATAGTGAACATGTTTCTAACTGGACAGTCAGCTATATAATATGACATAGTGAACATGTTTTGGCAAATCCTCCAGTTTAAATATCCATGTGTGAGATAAGCAGGATCCCTCCCTCTGCACTGTAAGTGTTGAGATTCACACTTATCTGGGTTTGTGGGGGCCTGTTCTGTGTGGCTGTGTCTCCAATAAGGCTGGCCTTGGTCCCAGTAACCCTCTACTCAACCCTCTGAAGTACCTATTAAGAAGAGGAAAAATAGGCGCGGTCCGTATAAAAGCCATAGTCTACCATATGTTCCTCTCTCTGTCTCTTTCTTGTTGTTCTTGTGTGTGTGTGGTGTCTTGGTGGACCCTCAGGGCTGTGTGTGTGTGTGTGTGTGTGTGTGTGTGTGTGTGTGTGTGTGTGTGTGTGTGTGTGTGTGTGTGCTCGTGTCTGCATGTGTGTGTGTGTGTGGCTGTGGCTGTGGATGTGGATGTGTGTATGTGCACTGTAGACTGTTAACCGGTCTGATGGGTACTGTCAGGGTGCCACGCTTTGCTGCCATGGTGACGGCTGGGTTCTCGTCTTACCCCCCCTGCATGATCTACTTCTAATGTGGAAACTGAAGAACTTTAACACACACACACACACACACACACACACACACACACACACACACACAGAGAGACAGACAGACAAGGGTGTGTGAAGGGCATTTGTGTCCTTCATAAAGTTTCCTATTTTAAAGTGTGTGTTTTGTGTTTTAGTTCTCTCAATTCCTATGTTGTTGAATCGTCCTCCACTGGGACTACATTCATGTTAGAACCACAAGTGACAAACGATCAGTGTTTCACTTCGCTTGAAACTCTAGAAACTCCAGTTGGTTCCATAGTCCTCAGCGAATCCCACTGGCTGAATTTCCTAAAGGCAATTATGAACAGAGAGTTCTGAGGGGGGTGAGCAGGAGTGTTTGAGAAGGAGTAACACAGCAGAGAAGTGAGTCCTTTTCCTGGTTAATTTGTGTCTGACAGCAAAATAACATGCTTTCTGCTGTCTTTTCCTGCCTCATGATGAGTTACCATGGTGATGTAGGAGTGATTGACGCAATTATTCCTTGGTTCTGTTCGTAAAGCAAAAAAATGTTGAATAAAATAATAGCCTAAACGACTTAAATACTTTGGTTATCGGAAATGTTCAGTGAACACACCATTTGGTCATAAAAATATAGATATTAAGATGAGTTCATTCTGTTGGTTACCGCACATCCTTTGTCATTGCTAGGCCTTCCCAACAGGACAGGCAGCAGAATAAACAGCAGTGCTGTAAAATACATTCATAAGGAAGAAGCACCAGCTTACAAGGGTTAGGAACTTAAAGCCTGCTACAGCCTACTCTACAGCATACAAGTCTCTGGAAATTAGTTTTGACAGATTATGTAAATACCCCGATCCATTCAGGAGCACCGTCCAAGTGACCATTGTCATTTCAGGAGGCGTGCGTGCGTGCGTGCGTGCGTGCGTGCGTGCGTGCGAGAAATCGTGAGAAAGAGAGTGGGAGAGGCTGTGTCTTCAGTGGTAATTGACACAGGTTCCCCTTGGCCGGGCTGGGGAAGGATTATAATGACACGCCCTGCCACAGGGGAGCAACACACTGACCAACACAGACAGGTAGTGTTGTAGGAAATGATTGCGGCTGAATGTGACGTGTGTAGTTTGTTGTTTGAAGTGCCCCGCCTGGCTGTCCTGTGTGCCAGAGGGCCAGAGAGAGAGCGTCTGGGAGGACATCTGGAGGAGGCTACGCACACGTCTGGAACTGACTGGTAGTGATGGTAGTAGTAGACACTAGAAACACACACACACACACACACACGCCGCAAACCTTCCTAGCAACACCTGCCTTTGCGCATTTACCTCTCTACCCAATCTTGTATGTTGTTGGAAGATTAATCTGGAAGGCCCTGCCCCCCCACACACAAAAAAGTACATAAATCCTCTCAGGCAGCAGCAGAGATTTTGCCTATGGCAAGTCTGTGTGGAAGTCAATAGATTATAGATGGGTTATTATTAGAAGAGGGTCAGACTGTACTAGATAGTGGAGCCAGCATCTTACCCACTGACTAGGGTTGGTATGGTTACTGTAGCCTGGATGTCGTGCTCCAGTGGACTTCCCGTGGAACGGCCCAACTCAATCCCTCTATAAAAACGGAAGAGTTGTTATGAGTCGCTTTTGGAAGGAAGGTCCTTTAAACACACACACACACACACACACACACACACACACACACCGTGACAAGCCAGTCTTGTGAGTCCCCTTCCTCAATAGTCACATTATGAGTTGCCTGGCAAGAGGTGGAAAATGTGTCTCTGTGGTCAAACAGCATGGGTTATAGCATGGTGAATGAAACAGCCTCCAAAATCATTCTCTCTCTCTCTCTCTCTCTCTCTCTCTCTCTCAATGTCTCAATGTCTCTCTGTCTCCCTCTCTTTCTCTGTCTCCCTCTCTCTCTGGCAACAAATCGTAGGAAACCGGAGGGAAATTAAAATGGCTGGAAATGTTTCCTTTTTTCCACACAGGTTTATTGCTAGATAACTAGCATCATTCATTTCAATGCTTTCATAGCTTGCATGTGTGTGTGCGGGGAAAAATAGAGGTCCACTGTGTTGTGTTATTCTATTGAGTCACGTCCTGAATGAAAAGGTCAAGTGTGTTCTGATCAAAAGGGTGTAGAATGATTGACTAGCCTGTGTTGGTCTGGGTGAATGAACGAGGCGGGCTAAAGAGCACGTTATTAGACTACAGACCTGCAGGGCCATGTTTGACTTTCAAATCCAAACCTTAGATTTACTTTCAGTACTGGCTAGACAAACACTATAACGCTTTGCACCATTGGAATAGCAAGTCAGTTGCAATTTTGGCAAGGCCAAAATAAAAAAATTTAGTATTTGTTTTTTCAATACAGCCAGTCTATTAAGATATCAATTATAATGTGTTTGAATACAATCAATTATTGATTGAGAAGTTGTATATGTGGTCCAATGGGGAGAGCAGCACTTGATGCAACAAGTCTGCCTACAAAGTGGGCACCATCTCCGCTGTTGATTTGCCTGACACACACACACACACACACACACACATACACACACTCAGCGACAAAGTGTTGGCAGCCTTGGCTCTATGACTCATGCTATAATGGTTCCGCCAGCGATTGGCGTGCATGTGTAAGTCTGTACAAAAGTGTTATTATGACTGGTCTAAAGCAACCGAAACATGTTAGAGCTCTCTTTCTGAAAGAGGATTGGATCTCAAGTGTCAGGGCCAACACTGGATTACGGCCTTAGTCCACTTCGGCCTCAAACGTTTGTAGCCATTGATTTGTTTATGCAACAAATGGTAAGAGGTTTAGGCAGCCATGGCAGTTTTAGCTGCTAGGACCCGTGACCTCTAGTCCTCTGCTTGAGTTCAAAGTGTACCCAGGGCTGGAGAACGACCTGCCCCACCAAACATTTACTGCTGAACCACCAGTCATAGTTCTGTGTGTGAGTCGCCAGACCTGTCTGCTGAACAGTAAGCATTTCTCTGTAAACTCTAATGACAGCTTTCTTACAGGCATTCTTTTGATGAGAGTTGGTTTGAGTGGCAGTTCTAACCATGCTGCTTGATTGTTCCCTCACACATGCACATCACACACAAACACGCGGACATACAAACTGCTACAAAGTGTTTGAGATGGTTGGATGATGATTTGAGGAGATTAGAATGCTTTGTTGTTTAAAGGCTTTCACTTCTCACGCTCCAGCTCCTCTGTAAATGGACAGTGGAGAGGTGGATGGGGAGAGTTGGAGAAATTATTAATCTGGAGTTGAAACAATTGAGGCAGCTCTCTCAAATATGAGCTCAATATGGTTAATTGGAAAAGCAAGCCAAAGAGATTGCTGGGTTGATGCCTAGAGACGGTAGATGATTGGAGAGAGAAAGTAAGAGACGGGGATGGATGGTGGAATGGACTGAACCCACTTTCACCCTCTGTTCGATAAAGGAGTAATGTGGGAGCGATTTTGTCATTTTGTTTTTCTAATTTAATGTTCTGCCTTCTCGAGAATTCAACTATGTAATTAATTAACCTGTGAAGCGCAATTCAAAGCCCGCGCGAATGGGTCCTGGCTGTTGGTGTTGGGCCATATTATGCAAGTTTTTGTTGCACGGTCTTTCTTCCCAGTCGGAAAACGGCAGTGACGAACTGACAAGAGGGCTGCTGCCCTCTGTGTTAGTTAGCATAACATGCTCAGCAGGATGGGAGTGCAAATTGGCAGTTTTACTATTTTTGCCCGCACAATATGTTTGTAAAGACGGCAAATGTAGGTCCTTATAATATACTATAACTAAAAATTTGGCATGGGTATGAATAATTTTGAGCTTAACTTAAGTGTTATGTGTATATATTAGGCTTGGGCAGTATCAGAATTTTCAAACCATTTACGTTTTCTTCAGTGACACTGGGGTAAACCGTATTTCCGTCAAACTTGCTTTTGTGGCAAGGAGGCAGCAAAAGACATCCACTGAGAAGCCAGTATGAAAGTATTCACAACGTCTTTTCTGAACGTCTTTTTAACATTCAACAAAGCCATGTAGGCTACATAAAGTGTAACACACATGCGAGTTCTGTTGCGTGCAGAATAAGTAGGTAAACTGTTGTTGCCCAAGCCAATAGAGCGGGGAGAGTCACAAAACAAATGGGTGCGCAGTTCAAGGAATAGTTCACTTTTTTTTTAAGTAGAATATTTGACCTCATTTCCATGTCTCCCAAATATGTCCCAACTTGTCCAA
Organism: Galaxias olidus; assembly: GCA_026901105.3. Lineage (NCBI taxonomy): Eukaryota > Metazoa > Chordata > Actinopteri > Galaxiiformes > Galaxiidae > Galaxias > Galaxias olidus. The sequence continues at coordinate 92,870 of JAPMUY010005613.1, read as the reverse complement.
ACTGTTTTTACATCCATTGTAGGAATATAACGATACTTCGCGAGACAGTTAAATCGCAATGCAAATATGTGACTTCAAATCGGTAAGATGAATTGCGGTACTAAGTGCACTAAAGCTAAACGTTGTCTCGTTCGCTAGAGGAGTTTTTACTTCATGTTGTGATATCTCTGTCATAGTTATGGTCAAGAATGACCGTAGTAACTATGACAGACTTGTGTTATTTAAAATGTGTGTTGGTATGGTTATACAGTGCACCCGGAAAGTACGGGAAAGTTCTACATACGATACGCATAATGACCAAGTGAAAAAAGTATTTTTGAATTTTTTGCAATTGTATTAAAACTAAAAAACTAAAAGATCACATTTACATACGTATTCACACCCTTTGCTGTGACACTCAAAATTTAGCTCAGGTGCATCCCGTTTCCACTGATCATCCTTGAGATGTTTCTACAACTTGATTGGAGTCCAACTGTGGTAAATTCAATTGATTGGACATGATTTGGAAAGGCGCACACCTGTTTATATAAGGTCCCACAGTTGACAGTGCATGTCAGAGCACAAACCAAGTTATGAAGTCCAAGGAATTGTCTGTAGACCTCCGAGACAGGATTGTATCGAGGCACAGATCTGGGGAAGGGTACAAAAAAATGTCTGCAGCATTGAAGGTCCCAACGAGCACAGTGGTCTCCATCATTCGCAAATGGAAGAAGTTTGGAACCACCAGGACTCTTCCTAGAGCTGGCCGCCCGGCCAAACTGAGCAATCGGGGGAGAGGGGCCTTGGTCAGGGAGGTGACCAAGAACCCGATGGTCACTCTGACAGAGCTCCAGTGTTCATCTGTGGAGATGGGAGAACCTTCCAGAAGGACAACCATCTCTGCAGCACTCCACCAATCAGGCCTTTATGGTAGAGTGGCCAGACGGAAGCCACTCCTCAGTAAAAGGCACATGACAGCCTGCATGGAGTTTGCCAAAAGGCATCTAAAGGACTCTCAGACCATGAGAAACAAAATTCTCTGGTCTGATGAAACCAAGATTGAACTCTTTGGCCTGAATGCCAAGCGTCATGTCTGGAGGAAACCAGGCACTGCTCATCACCTGGCCAATACCATCCCTACAGTGAAGCATGGTGGTGGCAGCATCATGCTGTGCGGGTGTTTTTCAGCGGCAGGAACTGGGAGACTAGTCAGGATCAAGGGAAAGATGAATGCAGCAATGTACAGAGAGATCCTTGATGAAAACCTGCTCCAGAGCGCTCTAGACCTCAGACTGGGGCGAAGGTTCACCTTCCAACAGGACAACGACCCTAAGCACACAGCCAAGATAACAAAGGAGTGGCTTCGGGACAAGTCTGTGAATATCCCTGAGTGGCCCAACCAGAGCCCAGACTTGAACTCGATTGAAAATCTTTGAAGAGATCTGAAAATGGCTGTGCACCGACGCTCCCCATCCAACCTGATGGAGCTTGAGACGATCTGCAAAGATGAATAGGAGAAACTGCCCCCCAAAATAGGTGTGCCAAGCTTGTGGCATCATACTCAAGAAGACTTGAGGCTGTAATTGCTGCCAAAGGTGCTTCAACAAAGTTTTGAGTAAAGGGTGTGAATACTTATGTACATGTGATATTTTAGTTTTATATTTTTAACACATTTGCAAAAAATTCTTAACTTTTTTCACTTTGTCATTATGCAGTATTGTGTGTAGAATGTTGAGTAATTTTTTTTATTTAATCCATTTTGGAATTAGGCTGTAACATCATAAAATGTGGAAAAAGTGAAGGGGTATGAATACTTTCCGGATGCACTGTAAGTTTGTTTAAGAGAACAAAGAAGAAACATTGAGATTATAATCTAAAATTGTTCGATAAATTATTTTAAAAAATCTTGATTTATTTTTTAGGACATATCGCCCAGCTCTACTCCCCTCTTGTTCTCCCCCTGTCTCTCTCTCCTCTCCCCCTGTCTCTCTCTCCTCTCCCCCTGTCTCTCTCTCCTCTCCCCCTGTCTCTCTCTCCTCTCCCCCTGTCTCTCTCTCCACTCTCCCCCTGTCTCTCTCTCCACTCTCCCCCTGTCTCTCTCCACTCTCCCCCTGTCTCTCTCTCCCTCTCTCCCTGTCTCTCTCCACTCTACCCCTGTCTCTCTCCACTCTACCCCTGTCTCTCTCTCCCACTCTCCCCCTGTCTCTCTCTCCTCTCCCCCTGTCTCTCTCCACTCTCCCCCTGTCTCTCTCTCCACCTCTCTCCCTGTCTCTCTCACTCTCTCTCCCTGTCTCTCTCTCTCTCTCTCTCTGTCTCTCTCTCCTCTCTCTCTCTCTCTTTCTCTCTCCCTGTCTCTCTCTCCTCTCCCCTCTCTCTCTCTCCACTCTCCTCCCTGTCTCTCTCTCCTCTCCCCCGTCTCTCTCTCCTCTCCCCCTGTCTCTCTCACCTCTCCCCCTGTCTCTCTCTCCACTCTCCCCCTGTCTCTCTCACCTCTCCCCCTGTCTCTCTCTCCTCTCCCCGTCTCTCTCCACTCTCCCCCCTGTTTCTTTCTCTCTCCTCTCCCCCTGTCTCTCTCCCCTCTCCCCCTTTCTCTCTCCCCCTTCTCCCCCTCTCCCCCATCCAGAGACAGGCCTATCGATCCGCATCCATCCACTCACTGGCCAGATAGTGAGAGTGCTATTATATTAAGCTACATCAGCTGGCAAATCTCCTTTCCCTGTGTATGTATTTATAGCTTGGTGACATCATCCTTTTTCTCCCTTTCTCTGTGTGTGTGTGTGTGTGTGTGTGTGTGTGTGTGTGTGTGTGTGTGTGTGTGTGTGTGTGTGTGTGTGTGTGTGTGTGTGTGTGTGTGTGTGTGTGTGTGTGTGTGTGTGTGTGTGTGTGTGTGTGTGTGTGTGTGTGTGTGTGTGTGTGTGTGTGTGTGTTGGGATAGTAAGCGGATAGCAGGGAAATCGGAAGCAGATGTTTGTGTCCCAGCACAAGGTCGTCCCAACGTTCTCGCTCTCTCTCTCTCTCTCTCTCTCTCTCTCTCTCTCTCTCTCTCTCTCTCTCTCTGTCTCTCTCTCTCTGTCTCTCTCTGTCTCTCTCTCTCTCTCTCTCTCTCTCTCTGTCTCTCTCTCTCTGTCTCTCTCTGTCTCTCTCTCTCTCTCTCTCTCTCTCTCTCTCTCTCTCTCATTAACCGTCTCTCCACATGGAACTGTTGCCCGTTGGTCTTCCTATCACTCTGTCCTGTTTGTGTGTTTATATGTGTGTGCTTGAGTAGACAATCCTGTCAACAAAGCACAGTGTGTCTTCTCCTTCACTGAGGCATGCACATCTTCAGAGCTCAACAAGACCGTTTCTACCACAGATAACCTTTCTCCTTGTGTGGTTTTTTTCCAGGAGCGACCAAAGAGATAGGCTCTGCTCTGACCAGGATGTGCATGAGGCACCGCAGCATCGAGTCCAAGCTCAAACTCTTCACCACGTAAGAGCTTAACACACCCACAGGGTTGGTCTATCTCTGTGGGCTCCTGCCTGTCAGCGCTTGCACTGGGAGCTGTTGACTCAGACCTGCACCCCATGGAGCACATTGATCATTTAAATATATGTGCTGTGTTTGTGAGCCTGTGTCAATATATGTTTGTCTCAAAGCCCCCATGGTGATTTGTTTCTGCTGAGCGGACCATATAGCTAAGTGACCGCCCTGGTCCAGTCATGCCTTGAGGCTCAGGACTGTGCTCTAACTCCTTAGAAAGGGTTTATACCATGAGGGATTCCCGATGTATCCATTATGGCTTCTTAAATATTTAGTTATTTAAAAACCTCAGATTAAAGTCCTTAATATATTCAATAAATGAGCCAACGATTACAGTGAGCCATTCTTGATTGGTCCAGTGAGCAGGTTCTTGCCATGCCTAATATGTGAAATAGAGCAGTGCCAGACTTACCTTTCCAACAAGCTTACACTCACACCATTTATCGTTAAACGGACGACCATCAGAGCATCTTTACTTTGACCCAGTCTGGCCATTCAGCTTGTAGCAGAATAAGGATGGAGGGAGGGAGTACGAGTGAAAGAGGAGGGGGGCCAGGTGAGCATGCTAATGATGATGAGACAACTGCATGCGAGCCAGCCCCACCTCGGTTATAGTGTTAATGTGTCATGTCTGCGTTTGCCTTGCTGTTACTACACCCTCCAGGCATTTGTGGTGTGGGAGGCAAGCAGCCACTAATGACTTCCCTCCTATAGCTCTTCATCTCTCCCTCTGTGTTTCTCTCTGCAGAGCTCTCTCTGACGGCCTCATCACTCCACTGGAACTGAAGATGGAGGAGTGGAAGAAGGTTGCCGGTCAGCTTGACAAAGACCACGCCAAAGGTGCCACAGACGCATTCACAACTGTGTTTGTTTTAAAGGACACTCTGGGAGTCAAAGCTCAGGGTCAGCTTGTTGTTTTGAGGTCTCCACCTGATGACCAACCTGTCCGGCCTTCTCTCCCTGCAGAGTACAAAAAGGCCCGAGCTGACATCAAGAAAAAGTCCTCAGACACCATCAAACTGCAGAAGAAGGTCAAGAAAGGTACGAATCCTCTCCCCTCAAACTCCTCTGGACCTAAGAGAGACACAGGAGGCTTTATAATGTATTGACATTTTTTGATAAAAGGTCAGGAATAAATTAGCCAACATCTCCTCAATTAAAGAAAAGAGCTGTTGGAAATCTCCAATCAAATGATTACGATACAAGTTTTATAATCACTGGTAATATTTCTATTTGGACAGGAAAGCAATCTTTGTCACTTGTCCTGAAGGGAGGATTAGACCGAGAGAAACCCCTTTCCTATATATGTAAATAACTGGCAAAACATCTTAGGACTATTGAACCTAGATTTTACTTCTACAATTGATAAAGAGCATGGTCTTGAAATGAGTTTGTTCTTTTTTGAAAAGGCTGTGAAGGGTCTGACCAGAAACGGCCAGCACACTACTCTTGTTTATCTTTTGAATCAGACTTCATTTTGGTGATTCTCTCTTTTAAAGGCCCCAGGTGATTACTGTTGATGACATAATTGTGTAATACCTGTTTACAAGTGAAGGGCTACGTTTAGTAGTATTGGCTAGCTAGCTAGTGCAGCAATCCTAACCCCAGGTCATGTTGGCTCACCATGGCAACCATGACAAATGATCCAGACCAGCTCAGGCCACACCCTTGGTAGTTAACTAAACACACCCTGGTTGTCAATGTGCCCAGCCGTGCCTGTAGCCTGACTTGCACCTCGCCCGGTAAGCTACCATTTATGGCCCTGCCTGGCTGTCAGCGGTGAGGTGAGTGGAAATGGAGCTCGTTGTCAAATGGACTCACCGTGGTAGGCTGGATGTGGCTGGGGCATCCCTGGGCTTCCCAGCAGGCAT
>JAPMUY010005613.1:0-82500 GCA_026901105.3 Galaxias olidus | reverse complement strand
TGGACGGAATCCACCTGCGCCCCCCCTCTGTGGAGCCTGGACAGGTAATGGCCTCACAGACACACACGGACCCCCTTAGGAGACGAGGACCCTCACACTTCACCATTCACAGCTCCACTTACTAATGGTGTGTCTGTGCGTAGCGCTGCCCCAGCCCCTTGCTGCTGCGCTGCCAGGAGAGTGGGCGCTCCCTGAGCGAGGGCAACTCCCCCCCCAGCATGTCGCGCTCAGGTCGCCATGATTACGCGAACCAGGCCCGCGTTGGTGGCTTTGTCTCCTCAGGCCACACCTACATGCTGAGTCGGGTCAGCCGACGGGATATGAGCGTGAGAACTCTGAACCCCTTCACCCTCCCGTATCCCCGTGTACTGGCCCTGTTGTTCTCCCAGCTGACCCTACATGGACTGTTCTGTTTCCCCTGTAGTGATAGTGTGTGTGCTGCATATCTCCACCATGCTTTGTAACTGAGTATACTCGTATATGTGCAAGGCTCATTGTAGTGACTGTGCTGTAGTAGTGGAGTGTCTAAATGGAGGCTCAATAGCTGTTAATCAGGGGGAGTCCTGGTGTTTGGAATGGGTGAATAGTCTGTCTGGTGTCATATGTTACAGAGTTCATCTTGGTGTTTTCTCCTTCTCCAAAGTGAGGATATGTCAATGCACTATGTTGTCCTCTGTCTGTTTCTCCTTTGCTTTTCTTTATGTATGATGTGCTATGCCAGCGCATTGGGGCCACTGAAGGAGGGTGAGAGAATGGAAAGCTACGAGAAAGACATCAGGAATGTCTTCTATTAAAGTCCAACCTACCCCCACACTACTTGAAGTTAACTTACGCTGTAGGTAGTGGTACTGGCTCCCAGCTCCCACCAGTAGTCCTGGTCCAGCACTGCACTGTACCAACCATGTCCTGGGTCTGTGGTCCTCCTTCTGTCATGGGGGTCTGTGTAGCACTCGGTGTCTTGGGTTTGCAGGTTGATTGTTGAATGTCATTGTCACACAAAACGTGTCTGCATGCACTCTCCACTTTACAGTCAATTCATGTCTGCATCAAAAATGTGTCATCTTTACCAGCGATGAAAACGTTTTTACTCAAAAAAACAATTATAATCTTATTTCATTGATACCGTGTTGGCCTTTAAGTGAACTTTCATGAACCTAAAGGACAGAGATGCAGACGATGGTTTTCAAATCACTTGACCTTCTAGTACTTGTCCTGTATCCCAAATGAATCAATGGATGTACTTTTTTTTCCAAGAAGACTTGGCCTTTGATTAACCTTGTGAATCGGCTGTAACCTTGCAAAGTGATGTGTGAATTTGAAACATGCCACCAGCAGCCTGGAAAACTACTGACACCAGTGCTACTGTTACTTCACAGTCTGTGTACCGCTGGCCCTTTTCTCATTGAGCGTGTTTGAAAGTAGGGCCCTTATCTATGAGTGGGGCACCACATATAATAGAGATGTCATTCCATTACTGCTGCTGCTGTTCAGAATTTGGTGCTGCTACTATTTTTCGTCATCAACCAAACTTAATTTGGCACCGCCCACCGAGTGCTGATAGGTTTGATATATGTGTACTGTTGGTGTGTGACCAGACAGATTAATGTGAAACCGAGTGGGTTCCTCTGCTCTCAGACCCTTAGAGATGTACCACCAGGGGGCAGAGACTAGGAGACACAACATTTGGAAGCATCCCTCTTGTTTGCATGCCAATCAATTGTTTATTGTACCATCCAACATGATACAAAAAGTGAACAGTGTTTAAGTGGTGAGATTGAATGTGATGGTCATTTGTATATATTTTGTTATCTTTGTTGATGTTTCTTGTGAAAGTGTCCTTGTGTTTTGGTAAATTGTCAAAGCTGTTTGTTTTTGACAAATGTTCTAGGAGGCAGCAAAGTTTCCTTTGAATATCTTGTCTCCTGTATATGGGAGGCTGACGGTGTCTCTGTGTGCGCTCAGGAGCTGTGTGGATCCAACAGCCAGCTGGCCTCCTGGCCCGCTCAGAGTGGCATGGGGACGGAGAACGGCATGTCCTCCATGCCCCCGCCTCACAGCGCCTATAGCCATCATGGAGAGAGGACCAGGGCCATGTCTGCATCGGGGAAGGTACACACTCACACACTATACAGTGCCATTCTGTTAGTTGGCCAGATGGCGGCGACACAGCCCCCAAAATATGTTTTTCTTCCCATACCGTTACTTTTCCCACTCTGAATCTCCTTTATTGAGCGAGATACGCGTGTTGTGTCCATCCAGCCGCCGTCAGCCAGGGAGCAGCTGGCTCTGACCCTGGGGGGAGGGCTCCTTTCGGACGCCCCCCGCTCCAGCCGGGACTCTCTGCACTGCTCCAGTGGCTACAGCACCCAGACCACCACGCCGTCCTGCTCCGAGGACACCATCCCCTCGCACGGTGAGGCCTCAAACACACACACACACACACACACACACACACACACACACACACACCCAGCAAGCCAAAGTACACCCTTATCTTAAGCCAGTAGGCCAGGAATGTTTACTCCTTGGAGTTTGATAAGTAACACACCACATCATAAACCTCCTGAGAAAGTCTGACCCATGTCTGTTGTGAGTCATCAAAACACGCACGCCCTCGAATTTCCTGCAACCACTGTTGGCAATTTACCGCAATTTATATGGGAAGAAAAACATATTTTGGGGGCTGTGTCGCCGTGCGTGCGTGCGTGCGTGCGTGCGTGCGTGCGTGCGTGCGTGCGTGCGTTACTCACTCTCACTATGCATGTGTGTCCGTCTTGTTTTCCCCTTGGAATCAGTCATTTGCCCTTTGCCTGCTGCATGTCTTTTCAGCCTTACTCCTCTCAGAATGCTGTTGCATTGCAGTCCACTCTATTTTGATGTTGCATTGCAGTCCACTCTATTTTGATGTTGCATTGCAGTGCACTGTATTTTGCTGTCTGACTATACCTGCTAGGCAACATTCATTCATTCTGATCTTCCCCCTGGACATTCACCCTCTCCCTCATGGTAACTGTCTTAGATGAGTAGACCTCTCCGTTCAGCTCTGCTACCCTGGACATTCTCCCTCATGGTAACTGTCTTAGATGAGTAGACCTCTCCGTTCAGCTCTGCTACCCTGGACATTCTCCCTCATGGTAACTGTCTTAGATGAGTAGACCTCTCCGTTCAGCTCTGCTACCCTGGACATTCTCCCTCATGGTAACTGTCTTAGATGAGTAGACCTCTCCGTTCAGCTCTGCTACCCTGGACATTCTCCCTCATGGTAACTGTCTTAGATGAGTAGACCTCTCCGTTCAGCTCTGCTACCCTGGACATTCTCCCTCATGGTAACTGTCTTAGATGAGTAGACCTCTCCGTTCAGCTCTGCTACCCTGGACATTCTCCCTCATGGTAACTGTCTTAGATGAGTAGACCTCTCCGTTCAGCTCTGCTACCCTGGACATTCTCCCTCATGGTAACTGTCTTAGATGAGTAGACCTCTCCGTTCAGCTCTGCTAGGGGCTCTTTGAGTCTCTTCTTCTTCTCTTCTTCCTAGTTGTCTGATGTTTTGGCTGTAGCCTTAGTCCACTGCCGTTCTGTTCCAACTCTGCACTTAAACTCCTTCTCTATGATTCTCTTTCAGTGCTAAAGAGAGAGCCTCTTCTTTATGGTAGGTTTCCGAGCGGAGCGCTCTCCCTTTCCTCATTCTCCATCTTCCTGTGTTTCTCTACCTCCACCACCCTCATCCTCATGTGTCCATTCAGTCCTGTAGGAGCTTCCAGTTAAAAGGCCTTTCTTCTTCTTTGTCATCTCTATGCCCATTGGTTGTGTTCCCTTCTGTTTCCTTGGGATGGCACCGTACTTTTAGCCTATCCAATTGGAAAGGTTTGGCCCCAAAATAACTAGATAACAACTGTTATATTGCTTTATGTACTACCTTTTCGGTAAGGTTTATGGTTTAGTTTGGTGTCAAACTATATACAAATAAAGAAGGCAATAAAGCAGGCTGTTGAAAACAGGAAGGACATTTCTGCACCGTTTTTATTGGATTGGTTAGTTTGTTAGTTGTTCCTATGTCCACCTGATCAAGCCCTTGTGGTGATGCTGGTTTCAGTCACCAGTCCTGTCCTCTGTCCTGTTAAACATCTCCAGCGACAGGGCCGTTACATGTGGATTGAGTGTGCCTGAGTGAGTGCATGCTTGCGTCATACCAAAGTGTTAGGTGTCTGCACATTTAACTCCATATGGCATGAACACGTGTTGTTGTGATGTCCACTAACAACTTCTAATGTCTACCAGCGTCATCAGGGTCAACTTTGATGAGTCAGCCCTTATCTCTCTCTCTCACACACACACACACACACACACACACACACACACACACAGACACACACACACACACACACACACGCAGTTCCTCTCCTCTCCTTATCTTTCTCTTGTTTTGTCCTGGTCTCCACAGTGGCCTGTGAGTCAGCACTAATTCTAATGAGATGACCATATTCTAGTCATCGTGTGTGTGCGTGTGTGTGTGTGTGTGTGTGTGTGTGTGTGTGTGTGTGTGTGTGTGTGTGTGTGTGTGTGTGTGTGTGTGTGTGTGTGTGTGTGTGTGTGTGTGTGTGTGTGTGTGTGTGTGTGTGTGTGTGTGTGTGTGTGTGTGTGTGTGTGTGTGTGTGTACTGATGTGTTCCACGTCCTCACTCTGTCCTCTCTCCCTCCAGTAGACTATGAGAGCATCTCTCTCCATGGAGGGGAGGAGTCCCTCCACCATCACCATGGCAGCCAGTCTGACTTTGACAAGTCCTCCACCATCCCCCGTAACTCTGACCTGAGCATGCAGTACCGCAAGCTGTTCCAGTCCAAGAGGCCTGCGTCTACCGTCAGCCTCCTGGCCGAACCCCAGCCCCTGCAGGGCCTCCGGCCCCCACACACTGCCACCATCCGCCGCAAGCCCTCCTCCAAGCCTGCCTACCGCCGGGGCACCATCAGCGGGGGGGTACCCATCCCCATCTGCACCCCCCAGGTGCCCCTCAAAGCCCTGGCCAGAGGGGGTGGCAGTGACGAGAATGTGGGTCCCCCAGGTCAAGACGGAGCCCAGGGGAACAGTCTGTACACCTCCACTCAGAGCCTGATCGCCATGCCCTCCTCCTCCTCTTCGCCCTACTACTCTTTGGTCCCTGGTCAGATGCCCGTGCCGGTGGCCTCCGGACCAGGCGGGGGCAGCAGCGAGCAGCTCTACCAGCTCAGCAAGCAGCAGCAGTATGCCCTGCACCAGCAGCAGCAGAGGCAGTACCATGCACAGCACCAGCAATCTACCAAGCATCAGCAGCTGCAACAAGTACAACAACAAGTACAGCAACAGCCACAAGTACAACAAGTATGGCAGCAGCAGCAGCAAGTACAACAACAACTAGAACAGCAGCAACAACTATACCTAGAGCAGAAACAACAGCAGTCATTGTCGCTGCAAATGCAAACACAACATCAGCTTCAGGAAGCAGCCAACTACCAGCAATCACAAGATCCACAGTATCCACCCCAACTATACCAGACACATCATCAACAGCAACATCCTCACCCTGTGTCAGCCGGCCAGGGGAACGGCGCTCCCTACCAGCCCCGGCCTCCCAGCCCTGCCCTGTTGCCCCAGGAGGAGCCTCCCCACGAGGGCTCAGAACCCTTGGAGGGTGTGGGCGGAGGGGGGACAATGCTCACCATGATCAGGGGTGTGAAACTCAGACGGACCATCACCAACGACCGTTCAGCCCCCTTCATACCACCTCCTTCCAACCACCAGTGAAGCACGGATTGGAAATACATAAACAATCCCGGACGTAGTGTCCATGTTTAAAACAGGAGTGGTGTCCTCATGCACACAGGCAAAGGGAGGGGATAGGGAACTCACACAGACTCAGCTGGGAAACTGTGGGGCAGTGTGTTGTTGAACAGACATTCGAGTCACTGATTGTGTGTTGTTGAACAGACAAATACGAGTCACCCATGGTGTGGTTTATTTTTTTAATTGTTGTGCTTCCTTTTAGTCTGCTCAGAAAGTTTGTTTTTAAAGTTGAGTTTGTTTGTTGTAACAAGGACCTTTGGCCATTTTATGTTTGTCTATCAACACCAGATAAAGTTTGAATTGTTCCATTGTCCAAGTCAAAATGTTCCTCCTATCTGTGCTGAGTGATGGCTGGTTGTTTGATTGTGATTATCTTCCAGTCTCAGATCAAATGCTACCTTCTTACAAATCCGACCAGGACCAATCCTGGTTTAGATACCTGGATGAAACACGGTGGTGTTTGTTCCAGCCGGTCCAGAGGCTGGAGCTATGTGTGGGACTCATTCTTTAATTCCATATCCCTTTTTGCAAGACACAGATTATATTGCATCGATGGATTCTAATCCCTTTGTGTCAAGAGCGGGATTCTAGTTGTTAAAGTTCTTCCTTTCACATTGAACTTTTAAATTGGCTGCAGTAGTTAGAAATGAACTCTGACAGGCTAGTCTGTGTGGGTGCTTTACCAGAGGATACAGGCAGCTGCTCCCTGGACGAGAGACAGACTACTGTTGTCTTTGAAGATGAGCAAACGTTTATGTTGTATAAGGAAAAATATGACGCAATGTCTGGCTTTGCTTTAGTTATATCGTTATTTTTGTGATCAGTTGATCATTGAACCAATATGGCCCAATCATTTGTACATATTAGCGTGGTATTAGAGGATATCTCAATTTTATTTTTTGCTGTACTTATTAGATGCAATAATAGAAACTTGGTTATCACTGGCATCTTTTTCCTCAGTCTTCTTATTTTTATACTAAGAACCAAGGATGCCGAAGAGAGCAGTAGACAGAGAATCTGAGCCTTTAGCAGCTGATCTCAGAGCAGCTCAGTGTAGCCTGTGCAGTGCAGAGACTGGTGCTCTGATGATGGACTAGATATATATATACATCTATGTATGTACTGATAGCAGTCAGCAGACGCCAAACGGACCGATGGAAAGGAGAGATGGAATGAATGTACAATGGTTTCCTTCCTCGGCTTTAAGTCCAATATTTGATCAACAGCTGCTTGGTTTCCTGTTTCACCTTGTACTGTAGATCAACAGTGGCTTACAGCTGGCTTTGCTATTTATTTAGGTTTTATGTGATACTTTTATTTTCATTGTTTTACACCCAAAGCCGTGTGTGTGTGTGTGTGTGTGTGTGTGTGTGTGTGTGTGTGTGTGTGTGTGTGTGTGTGTGTGTGATGATTGGGGACTGTGGTTGGCTCTATACAGGTTCCTAAATGTGATCCCAGTGTGCCTTTACAGTTTAATGTACTACCTTTATAACAGCAGGGCTCCAGAATAACATGGTACTCTGGTGGCAGTGCTGCTACTACATTTTTGGTTAGTGGCAGTAGCACAAAAACTGGTGGCAGCTTTTTTTGTTTTTTATTTGAAGTCAACTTTTCTAAATGGTAATAAGGTGCTTAAGGTGCAACAATTAATTTTGATTAACATAACATACTAATCAACTAAAGTAAAAGTGCTCTCATACAGTTCTGGAACTTAAATCAACATAAGATAAATAAAACAACTTTTAATAACAAAAAAGTCAAGTGGCAGCACTGCCACTAAAGATTGTTTTTAGTGGCAGTCTGGAGCCCTGTAACAATCAATCAATCCTTTGCTGTACTTTCCAAAACAATTGTCTCTACTTCGCGGTAGGTTTAGAATATTTTCAACATATGTTAAGATTTGCATGCTTGTAATTTCTGAAGCATATTTGTGTAATTTTATGATGAAAACCATCTGCCGCTGATAAGCCCGTCCTTTCTAACAGAAAGAACAACGCTTTCCTTTGCCCCCACATACATTCCATAGAGAGGGAGAGGTGCGTGGGCTTCATCTCGCCCTGAGGGGGTGTGTGCTGCTCCTGATCATAGAGCGGATTGAGGTGTGGCTCTCCCATCTCAAGTCCACTGCCAGATGGATGTGGTTACAGTTGCTGTTTCAAAATGAAGCACTCCAGTTGCTTACTGTGGGTAGGGCATGCTTGTATCACCAATCCAACACCTTGTAATTAGTCTGACCCAGCCTTAGCGCCAAGGTGGGAGAAGGACACAGAGATGTGGAGGGCGTGTAGAGAGAGGTGAAGAGGGTAGGGTGTCTATTCTAACCAGTCTCTCCACTGCAGATGGAGCAGGACCCAGCTGGTCTGGGTTGGGCTGGTCTCCGTCTCCTCTTCCCTGCACCCTGTGTGTGTGTGTGGGGGGGGGGGGGGGGGGTTGTACAGGGCACACACTCAAGTAACACCCCTGCCACACACTTGTTGCCCATGCCAAACAAATGTTCCTTTTCATACAACCACACACACACACACACACACACACACAGAATAGTGTTTTTGTAGAAGGGGTGTGTAGTCTACAGTGTCTTCCAGCATGATGGAAAAGATCTTTGCCTACAGGGCTGGGTCTAATCTAATGATCCTTGCTGTGTGCTCGTGGGACATGAGTTAAGTTGCCCAGGGTGGAGGATTAAGCAACAGGGTGAGGGTTTATAGTAAACATCGGGTTTGCTTCTAGGAAGCCAGTAAAAATGTTGAATGGAAGCTTCCTAAACTTGACCAACCACAGTCTCTGCGCGTGCGTGCGCGCGTGCATGCAAGAAAGTGTGTTTCCTCGCTGAGAGTTGACCTCTCTGTTCCTAGTCTCACCACTAGGTCATCAGGTCTGGACATCACAATCATAACGGTTGTTGGTCTAAAAGTATCCTCAATTGTTAGAATGACTTATTGTGAAGTTTGTTTTGTTTATAACTTGTCAGTGTGTTTGATAACCCTCTTCATTCCCACCCACCTCCTATGCCCCCATTCCATTCTCAGATATGGATCAAAATATGTTGCAAATATTTAGAAAACTCTGCAGGCTGTTTGAGAACATATTTATTTGTTCCTCCTTTGTGTCCCATACCTATTCCCCTGCCTCTGCTAGTCCAGCTCAAGCCTTAAATAAGCACCACTTTGGGTTTCAAAATAAAAATACATTATGAACGTTTATTGATCTCTTTGTATTTTATTGCAGTATTAATATTAACTGCTGTCAGAACACACTACAGGGAGATACATTTCTGTGATTGCCCCAAGACCCAGTTAGTTTAACCTGGTCAGAGGTCTCAGAACAGGGTTTAACCCTGAGCACCTTAACAAAGGCTCCCACAGAGCTGCTGGTTCACTTGGTCTGTGAAGAGGAGAGGTATTAAAAAGTGGAGCTAGGTAACAGGGATTTCTGATTCTAAGGGGATTACTAATCCTCTGACACACAATGATGTCAGAATGAGTATTGAACCATTGATCTTTATTTTTCCACTTCTGTTTTCTCCATGCCTCTTGTATCCCTTAGAGGTTGTGAGTGTGCGCGTGTCTCCCATGAGCAGAGTCAGAGTGACTCAGCAGCAGATCCAGCACAGTGACTGGGCAGATAGAGGCAGTCTGCCAGGGTAGGCCACTTTGTAATACGGGAGGGGTGATCTCACCCAAGGCATGATTGCACCTCCATTACACCAGCTGCACTGTCCTGCTGTTGCACTCTGGGACACCAGGGGGTGTCAGATACCATAACCTGTCCAGAGTAAATCATTTTAGAGGAGTGTAAGCCCTGAACGAGTCATGACCCAAAAAGCCTTGCTAAAATTCTGCTCAAGGTCTTTATTGTAGTTTCAACCATGTAGTTAAATCCTATTGTCAGTCTGCTTTTTGATTGTACATTATGTTCATTTAGTGGAACAGTAATATATCCATTGCAAAAGTACTTCATTTCACGTAGTCTTGTTCTATTACACTTGAATGAGAGCCTTTTTACTTGCAGGTCCGTTTGGGGCCGTTTAGCGGGGGCTCACCCCCTCTGTTACTCAGGTCAGCTTGGCTCAGTGGAATGCACCAGCAGCTGTCAGCCCTGGGGTTCACGAAGCTGCTCTTCCTGCTTCCTCAGCTGATTTTTCCACTCAGCACTCCAGATCACACGGAGGTCTATTTCCGTAAGATGATTGGGTTTTTCTGTGCGTTGACTGATTTGTGTGAGTGGATGACCCTAATGTTATCAGTTGGCTAGTGAAAGGAGGTTAAGTGTGGTCTGTTTGTAATTAGAGAAGCAGTAGAAGGGACAGAGAGAGAGAGGGAGGAAGGGATGAAAGATCAGAAGAGTGACTCAGTGTGTGGTCACTTTCTCGGATGTGCTGAGTCATGCCAGAGCCTTGAAGATAGCTTCTGGAGGACCATAGTGTGGTCTGGAATACTCACAGATTCAATATTCAAGTTGTGGATTTCTGAGAGGCTTTTCCCCTTCATAGCATGCTTTAGAACACATTGAGATGGAGACGTACACATGCCACATGCGCACAATGTCTAATGTGTCATTACTCAGTCACACTGGTTGGTATGACATTTGGGACACCCTACCATCTGCTGTTCTAACCACCAGCCTACCCAAAGGCCACAGGCATGCACCCAGAGGGCGGGAGAGAGCTGCACACATTTGAAAAGGCAGAGCTTTCAACTTTGCTCCACATCCTCATACTGTAAGTTAGGAAGGTAAATAGGAACATACTAGTGTGTTGCTACACACAGTACATACGCACAATGTAGGAAAAGGACTGTGTGCGCGTGTGTCGTCACATTTTTCACACTTGCACACTTCGCTAAGTGTCACACACACACACAAACCGACATTCTTCCATAATGCTGTCAGGAACACACCCTGATCCCCTTTAAAGTGCTCAAACACTCATACATACTTGTTTGTGCCCGATAACATTAGGGCTGCTGGGATTTCCAGGCAAATTCTTGATCCAGCCTTATGCTTCCATTAATGATCAATAGAGCCTATTGTCTACCCCTTCCAGTGATATGCTAGGATTAAATAATTGTATGTGTGTCACTGCTGCTGTACTCCATAGCCTACAGATTGAATTACCCTGTGGGTTGAAGCATCTGCCACTGCTTATTGTGTCGGCTCCACCAGCAGATTTAGTCACCCAAACTCCAATTTCCCGTCACAATGTCTTCTCTGCTGTGTAGGTGGAGATGTAGGCATATGAAACCAGCCTTTCTTCTAGGGGCCATCCACCATGAGCACATCCACCCACATGTTTTCTTTTCAAGCGGAATGGGGAGTCCACCCTCTGTAGGGACATAGAGAGAGAGAGAGAGAGAGAGACAGACCTGGTCGGCATCTTCCCTGCCGGAGAAGTGAAAACGATGCAACATGAAACCAGCTTTTCTTCTTTTGTATCATGTGATACCACAAGAACAAGCTAGGCTGAAGGGGCATTCCCTCTATCTGGCTCAGATCAATGTTTTAGAAGGCGACAGCTGGAGTTTAGTCAACTGAAAAGAAATAGCTTCCAGTCCCCCTCAAGGGCTTTTTAAATTGTTGACTGTAACAGTACTTCATCTGTGACCAAAAGGATGATCGCCACCCACATGATGTTAAGCTCTTTATTTGCCCTGGTCAAACTGATTTACTCTAAATTAAAATTAAAGAATAAAGTAGAGATATATTAGGTATTACAATGGATGCTATTATTAAGTGTATTTTTTTTAATCAATCATCAATTCCATCTTCAGGACTCCTGGCACATGTTCTGCAGGTTTCAAGTCCAGGCTTTGGCTCTGCCACTCAAGGACATTCCGCAACATATCTCAAGCCACTCCAGCTATGTCTTAGCTAGATGGCTTCTTGTTGTTTTGAAAACAGTCTGAGGTCCAGTGCCCTCCGGAGCAGGTTTACTTCAAGGACTGTAGGGCTAATATTAGCAAAGTGATGAGCAGTAGCTGGTCTTCACCTAAAGCAACGCGAAGTTGAACACTTTTGCAAAGACTTCATGGCTTTGTTTTTTGGTCTGGCATGAACTGTCATTTAGGATTTGTGACCATACAGGAAATAAAGTACACAGTTGTACGCTTATCTAAGTCATGCTCTATCAATTAAATGTGTTTAAGTTATTATCATATATGAATGTTGTTATCGTATCATCGGACCTGAGGCCATATGTTTTGGACACTCGGGTGAAGAGGGGGGCAGAGCTGTCAACTGATCACCATCTGGTTGTGAGTTGGGTCAGGTGGCGGGGGAAGCCTCTGGACAGACCTGGTAAGCCCAAGCGTGTAGTGCGGGTGAACTGGGAACGTCTGGAGGAGTCCCCGGTCCGGGAGGCCTTCAACTCACACCTCCGGCGGGGCTTCTCTGGCATCCCTGTGGAGGCTGGGGGCATTGAACCGGAGTGGGCGATGTTCAAAGCCTCCATTGCTAAAGCTGCGTCTGAGAGTTGTGGTCTCAAAGTCTTAGGTGCCTCAAGGGGCGGTAACCCTCGAACATCCTGGTGGACACCGGTGGTCAGGGGAGCCGTCCGATTGAAGAAGGAGGCCTTCCGGGACATGCTGTCCCGGGCGACTCCGGAGGCAGTTGCAAGGTACCGACAGGCCCGAAGGACTGCAGCCTCGGCCGTGGCAGAAGCAAAGCAGCGGGTGTGGGAGGAGTTCGGAGAAACCATGGAGAAGGACTTTCGGCTGGCACCAAAGCGGTTCTGGAAGACCATCCGACACCTCAGGAGGGGAAAGCAGGGAACCATTCAAGCTGTATACAGTAAGGATGGGACGTTGTTGACCTCAACTGACAAGGTGATTGGGAGGTGGAAGGAGCACTTTGAGGAACTCCTGAACCCGACAAACCCACCCTACATAGTAGAGACAGGGCTGGAGGATGATGGGGGATCAGCATCAATCTCCCTGGCGGAGGTCACTGAGGTAGTCAAACAACTCCACAGTGGCAAAGCCCCAGGGGTTGATGAGATCCGCCCAGAAATGCTGAAGGCTTTGGGTGTTGAGGGACTGTCATGGATGACACGTCTCATCAACATTGCGTGGGAGTCGGGGACAGTACCTAAGGAGTGGCAGACCGGGGTGGTGGTTCCCCTGTTCAAAAAGGGGGACCGGAGAGTGTGTGCCAACTACAGAGGCATCACATTACTCAGCCTCCCCGGGAAAGTATACTCCAGGGTGCTGGAAAGGAGGGTTCGACCGATAGTCGAACCTCGGATTGAGGAGGAACAATGCGGTTTCCGGCCTGGTCGTGGAACAACGGACCAGCTTTTTACCCTCGCGAGGATCTTTGAGGGGGCCTGGGAGTATGCCAATCCGGTCTACACATGTTTTGTGGATTTGGAGAAGGCGTATGATCGGGTTCCCCGGGAGATACTGTGGGAGGTGCTGCGAGAGTATGGGGTGAGGGGGTCTCTACTCAGAGCCATCCAATCTCTGTACTCCCAAAGCGAGAGCTGTGTCCGGGTCTGCGGCAGTAAGTCGGACTCGTTTCCGGTGAGGGTTGGCCTCCTCCAAGGCTGCGCTTTGTCACCTATCCTGTTTGTGGTATTCATGGACAGGATCTCACGGCGTAGCCGCGGGGGAGGGGGCTGCGGGTTGGTGGGCAGAGGATTGCATCACTGCTTTTTGCAGATGATGTGGTCCTGATGGCATCATCAGTCTGCGACCTGCAGCACTCATTGGATCGGTTCGCAGCCGAGTGTGAAGCGGCTGGGATGAGGATCAGCACCTCCAAATCTGAGGCCATGGTTCTCAGCAGGAAACCGATGGATTGTCTACTCCAGGTAGGGAATGAGTCTTTACCCCAAGTGAAGGAGTTCAAGTATCTTGGGGTCTTGTTCTCGAGTGAGGGTAAAATGGAACGAGAGATGGGCCGGAGAATTGGAGCAGCGGGTGCGGTGTTGCAGTCGCTCTATCGCACCGTTGTGACGAAGAGAGCTGAGCCAGAAGGCAAAGCTCTCAATCTACCGGTCTATCTTCGTTCCTACTCTCACCTATGGTCATGAAGGGTGGGTCATGACCGAAAGAACGAGATCGCGGATACAAGCGGCGGAAATGAGTTTCCTCCGGAGGGTGGCTGGCATCTCCCTTAGGGATAGGGTGAGAAGTTCAGCCATTCGTGAGGGACTCGGAGTAGAGCCGCTGCTCCTTTGCGTAGAAAGGAGCCAGTTGAGGTGGTTCGGGCATCTAGTAAGGATGCCACCTGGCCGCCTCCCTAGGGAGGTGTTCCAGGCACGTCCAGCTGGACGGAGGCCGCGGGGCAGACCTAGGACCAGGTGGAGGGATTATATCTCCACACTGGCCTGGGAACGCCTTGGAATCCCCCAGTCAGAGCTGGTTAATGTGGCCCGGGAAAGGGAAGTTTGGGATGCCCTGCTTGAACTGCTACCTCCGCGACCCGACCCCGGACAAAGCGGATGACGATGATGATGATGATATATGAATGTATCTTTGGTATGTGTAGCCTGCCCACATTTAGATTTTAAGTTATCATTAGCATGAGTGTATTTTTTTATAAATGCATAATGAAGAGTGCAAAGATACATGTCTGAATACTTTCCAGAACCCAACATGTAGTACTCACCATAGGAAAAAGACACTCAGACAAAATCTTGATTTAGTCAACTGAAAGTTAAGAAAATCCCCCTTTCCCAAGACTAAAACTCAACAAAAGTGACAGAAAAACTGTTATTTTTTGTTTTGTTAATTAAAATGTGTATATACAGTGCATCGGGAAAGTATTCATACCCCTTCACTTTTTCCACATTTTATTATGTTACAGCCTAATTCCAAAATGGATTAAATAAAAAAAATTACTCAACATTCTACACAAAATACCACATAATGACAAAGTGAAAAAAGTTTTGAATTTTTTGCAAATGTATAAAATAAAAAAAACTATCACATGTACATAAGTATTCACACCCTTTACTCAATACTTTGTTGAAGCACCTTTGGCAGCAATTACAGCCTCAAGTCTTCTAGAGTATAATGCAACAAGCTTGCCACACCTATTTTGGGGCAGTTTCTCCCATTCTTCTTTGCAGATCGTCTCAAGCTCCATCAGGTTGGATGGGGAGCGTCGGTGCACAGCCATTTTCAGGTCTCTCCAAAGATGTTCAATCGGGTTCAAGTCTGGGCTCTGGCTGGGCCACTCAAGGACATTCACAGACTTGTCCCGAAGCCACTCCTTTGTTATCTTGGCTGTGTGCTTAGGGTTGTTGTCCTGTTGGAAGGTGAACCTTCGCCCCAGTCTGAGGTCCAGAGCGCTCTGGAGCAGGTCTTCATCAAGGATCTCTCTGTACATTGCTGCATTCATCTTTCCCTTGATCCTGACTAGTCTCCCAGTTCCTGCCGCTGAAAAACACCTCCACAGCATGATGCTGCCACCACCATGCTTCACTGTAGGGATGGTATTGGCCAGGTGATGAGCAGTGCCTGGTTTCCTCCAGACATGACGCTTGGCATTCAGGCCAGAGTTCAATCTTGGTTTCATCAGACCAGAGAATTTTGTTTCTCATGGTCTGAGAGTCCTTTAGTTGCCTTTTGGCAAACTCCATGCAGGCTGTCATGTGCCTTTTACTGAGGAGTGGCTTCCGTCTGGCCACTCTACCATAAAGGCCTGGTTGGTGGAGTGCTGCAGAGATGGTTGTCCTTCTGGAAGGTTCACCCATCTCCACAGGGGAACACTGGAGCTCTGTCAGAGTGACCATCGGGTTCTTGGTCACTTCCCTGACCAAGGCCCTTCTCCCCCGATTGCTCAGTTTGGCCAGGCGGCCAGCTCTAGGAAGAGTCCTGGTGGTTCCAAACTTCTTCCATTTGCGAATGATGGAGACCACTGTGCTTGTTGGGACCTTCAATGCTGCAGAAATGTTTTGTACCCTTCCCCAGATCTGTGCCTCGATACAATCCTGTCTCGGAGGTCTACAGACAATTCCTTGGACTTCATAACTTGGTTTGTGCTCTGACATGCACTGTCAACTGTGGGACCTTATATAAACAGGTGTGTGCCTTTCCAAATCATGTCCAATCAATTGAATTTACCACAGGTGGACTCCAATCAAGTTGTAGAAACATCTCAAGGATGATCAGTGGAAACGGGATGCACCTGAGCTCAATTTTGAGTGTCACAGCAAAGGGTGTGAATACTTATGTACATGTGATATTTTATTATTTGCAAAAAATTCAAAAAAAAACTTTTCACTTTGTCATTATGCGGTATTGTATGTAGAATGTTGGGGCCTTTTTTTTATTTAATCCATTTTGGAATTAGGCTGTAACATAATAAAATGTGGAAAAAGTGAAGGGGTATGAATACTTTCCGGATGCACTGTACTGTTCTAACTAACCTTTTCTTCTAGTGCATTTATCACCAAAACTAATAGATGGTTATTACAGACTACCCTTTCTGAAATTACACTGAGTTATAATTGATGTCCATAAAGCTTGAAGTTTAGGATGAAGGAGCAAATTATAGAAAACAAAAACAAAAATGGACAAAATATGTGATAATAGTTGTCAAAATGCACTATGAGCAGACAGGACAAACGTGTTTTCAGTTGTTGTTTTTTTAATCAAGTGATTAAACAGTGATTGCGCCAAATTTGTGTTACTTACTAAACGTTTATTAATAAAAACAAATTCATACATTTTCAATTGATCTAAAAGTGACAGTTTTAGTGTCGAAAAAAGGTTTTTAATTTTACCAAGTTGATACTTTGGTGTAGCCAAGCGGTGTCTTCAGAAAGCTCAAACCTCCTATGGCCAACTTTGACATTAGTTTACTTCTTTGTCTGGAAAAAATAATGTATATGTTGCTACAGATACTTTGAAAAACTAACTGCCTAAACATGTTCGTTTACCTAAATTAAGGCAAAAATATTAAATACGTGTATGCTGAAAACCGCGAACGTGTCAAACAACTTAGCTTTTTTATGACGCGGCCCTAGTCAACAACAATTCTACGGCTCCGAACCAAAGCACTGCTTGCATTTGCGTTTGTACACGCATAATCAGTGCCAGATAATCACCGGGTCGAAAACACATTTCAAAACATCTCAGTAAAATGTAGGTCCCATTGCAAGATCATTGCTCAGTATTATTTGTACATATCTGCTTATTTAGCCTATAAAGCGGTAATACACGGCATATTCTCTCGTTGAAATAGGCTACTATCGTTTTCCCTGCCTCCCCCCACAGTTCTCGCCCAATCGATCTTGCAAAAGTCAAAGCCCTCTGCCCAACAAACTTCTATAATTTATACTGATGATGATCTGGATCTTTTAGCTATGTAATTCCACACGACTTTTGGAAGTAGGCTAGCTGATCTGCTCATTTCTGCAGTCTGCTCTGCAAACTTAAACAAAACAATAAATTGACCACTAAATACATCATTTTCTTAACGCTCTGATTTTTCATGCATGCTTAAATAACATCTGTGGTCACAGATACGGCATGCATGCCACTCCCAATCTTTAAAGAAACCAAGGCTTCGGTAGACATAACAAACAGAACATGAAAGGAAAGGTCCAACTTTTCTCATGACAATTGATAGGATCGCTTATCATACACTAAGTTCTTTATTAGCAGAAGTATTTTAAATGAAACTTTTTTCAAATCTGCTAGGTACATTAATATAGCCTTAACAAATTAATTACCTTGATACTTAAAATGGCCCCGCAACATTAATTTAACAACTAGCTTGGCAGATACAACGTTCCCAATGCATCACTTACATTCACAACCAATCGACAGCTAAAGTTTAAATTTAATGCGTTAGGCGATAGGCCTATGTAATTGTAGCCAAACCGACTGACATAACCATACATAGAACATAAAAAATATGTCTCGCTTTATGGATTTCAATCAACCCGACTGAATTCTAACCAAAACTTAAACAAATTAGCTTGCAAGCTAGTAGTAGTCCTAATGCTTGCTACAGGCACAGACGCATCATTTCAGTTTCTACTGAAATAATCAACAACAGTTAATATTTTCCCGGACATGCTGTTAGGTCATAACAAAATTATGAAAAACCAATGAACACATACACTGAGATTATGTCTCTCTATATTGTTTTCCCGTCACAAACCAAATGAAATTAGTGGAGAAAGGTATCGCTCTAACCGCTGTCCGGGCACAAGTGAAGTACTTCAAAGCATCAAATGTATCACATGCTTTGAAGGGGCGGATCTCTAATTTCCACGAAGCGATTGACCTGATATTTGGCTCACTCCTCAATGAGACCTCCTTCTATGTCCTGTGAAAATCTGTCAAGCGACGGATGCAATTTGGGGTAGTAGCACCACAAGTAAAGTATTTGAAACACATTTTAGGTCATTTATATATGACCGATCAGAGCCGTCGCTCAAGGTCAGGTCCCGAGAGGGGTTGTCTTGAAAATGAGTCGAAGTTTGACCGTTTAATATTATGGGAAGGGACCGGAAATTTGGCTTAAACGCTAGGGGCGCACCATTTTTGACTGGTCGTTTTGATCTAAAAAAGGCAGATTCCAAGTTCAGCGTCTACCACCGCGCAGTGGTGAGTTTTAAAATTACAACTGATGTTATAGCGGTAGAAATATGGAAAGATTGAATATCAGTGGCTTAAGGAGATGTGCTTAAACTAATTCATCAATCGTTTGATATTAAATAAAACATATATTTTTGTACTGAACTGCTTTAAGTTAAGGATTTTTTCGGGTAAGAACAAAACCTATGCTATTTGCAAGCTAACTGTGAATTAACAAGAGCTGTATATATATTAACACTTATATGTTGTGAAACTAAGTTCTACTTTTGAATGACTTAAAAGACTCAGACCAACAAAAACGTTATATTTGTGTCGATTCAAACTGTTTCAAAACGCTACACTGCGCGATTTTCTACACCGCTGCGTGAATGTGCTGTCGTTGGTTACATTGGAGCAGTTATGTTTGTCTAGCCTGCTATGAGTGGACATTAAAATGGTAAGAGAAATAGTGCATGGTGGGCAATGTTTGCCCAGTTAAATTCTAAGAAATGTTTCATCTTTGTGATTTTTGTGTGGAGAGGATTTGTTGGCAATATAAAAAGCATATTTAAATGACAACAGATGAGACTTAGCTCCATGTTGGCAGTGGCAAGGTTGAGCAAGACAATCTATATATTTTCTGTCATTAATTTTAAACATTCCTGCGAGACTATGTATATTCATAAAACAATCTTCTAATTGGTAAATGAGCTCCATCTATGGTCTACTGTATGTCTTGGGACAGTGTGCTGTGTGACACACATCTCATATTCTTTACCATTGGATCTCAATGTTGGGGCTCGCGGGCCTGAAGGGTGAACGGGCAGGGAGTCAGGTGAGGCAGGGCTTAGTCATCGCGTTTTGGATAGAACACCTCAGCTCACAGACGCTTTGAGTTTGCAGTAGATTTATTTTATAATAGGGAATTAAAGAAGGACGAAGGACTAGAAACCTAGATATAAGGAACTAAGAATATACAGATTTTATTGTTGTGTCAGCTACTTTAGCCATTGTATTTTATGAATTGGATGGCTGTCGTCTGTTGTGCTATCAGAGACATTGTCCTCCTATCATATGGCTCTATGTACAGCAGCTCAGCAAGAAGACCAGGCTGCTGCACTGGCTGGGACATATTCCTCCTCACCCAGCCACTGAGAAGGCTAGGCTGCTGCACTGGCTGGGACATATTCCTCCTCACCCAGCCACTGAGAAGGCTAGGCTGCTGCACTGGCTGGGACATATTCCTCCTCACCCAGCCACTGAGAAGACCAGGTTGCTGCACTGGCTGGGACATATGCCACTGAGAAGGTTACACTGGCTGGGACATATTCCTCCTCACCCAGCCACTGAGAAGACCAGGTTGTTACACTGGCTGGGACATATTCCTCCTCACCCAGCCACTGAGAAGACCAGGTTGTTACACTGGCTGGGACATATTCCTCCTCACCCAGCCACTGAGAAGACCAGGCTGTTACACTGGCTGGGACATATTCCTCCTCACCCAGCCACTGAGAAGGCTAGGCTGCTGCACTGGCTGGGACATATTCCTCCTCACCCAGCCACTGAGAAGGCTAGGCTGCTGCACTGGCTGGGACATATTCCTCCTCACCCAGCCACTGAGAAGGCTAGGCTGCTGCACTGGCTGGGACATATTCCTCCTCACCCAGCCACTGAGAAGGCTAGGCTGCTGCACTGGCTGGGACATATTCCTCCTCACCCAGCCACTGAGAAGACCAGGCTGTTACACTGGCTGGGACATATTCCTCCTCACCCAGCCACTGAGAAGGCTAGGCTGCTGCACTGGCTGGGACATATTCCTCCTCACCCAGCCACTGAGAAGGCTAGGCTGTTACACTGGCTGGGACATATTCCTCCTCACCCAGCCACTGAGAAGACCAGGCTGTTACACTGGCTGGGACATATTCCTCCTCACCCAGCCACTGAGAAGGCTAGGCTGTTACACTGGCTGGGACATATTCCTCCTCACCCAGCCACTGAGAAGGCTAGGCTGCTGCACTGGCTGGGACATATTCCTCCTCACCCAGCCACTGAGAAGGCTAGGCTGTTACACTGGCTGGGACATATTCCTCCTCACCCAGCCACTGAGAAGGCTAGGCTGTTACACTGGCTGGGACATATTCCTCCTCACCCAGCCACTGAGAAGGCTAGGCTGCTGCACTGGCTGGGACATATTCCTCCTCACCCAGCCACTGAGAAGGCTAGGCTGCTGCACTGGCTGGGACATATTCCTCCTCACCCAGCCACTGAGAAGGCTAGGCTGCTGCACTGGCTGGGACATATTCCTCCTCACCCAGCCACTGAGAAGGCTAGGCTGTTACACTGGCTGGGACATATTCCTCCTCACCCAGCCACTGAGAAGGCTAGGCTGCTGCACTGGCTGGGACATAGTCCTCCTCACCCAGCCACTGAGAAGGCTAGGCTGCTGCACTGGCTGGGACATATTCCTCCTCACCCAGCCACTGAGAAGGCCAGGCTGCTGCACTGGCTGGGACATATTCTTCCTCACCCAGCCACTGAGAAGACCAGGCTGCTGCACTGGCTGGGACATATTCCTCCTCACCCAGCCACTGAGAAGGCTAGGCTGTTACACTGGCTGGGACATATTCCTCCTCACCCAGCCACTGAGAAGGCTAGGCTGTTACACTGGCTGGGACATATTCCTCCTCACCCAGCCACTGAGAAGGCTAGGCTGCTGCACTGGCTGGGACATATTCCTCCTCACCCAGCCACTGAGAAGGCTAGGCTGTTTCACTGGCTGGGACATATTCCTCCTCACCCAGCCACTGAGAAGGCTAGGCTGCTGCACTGGCTGGGACATATTCCTCCTCACCCAGCCACTGAGAAGGCTAGGCTGTTACACTGGCTGGGACATATTCCTCCTCACCCAGCCACTGAGAAGGCTAGGCTGCTGCACTGGCTGGGACATATTCCTCCTCACCCAGCCACTGAGAAGGCTAGGCTGCTGCACTGGCTGGGACATATTCCTCCTCACCCAGCCACTGAGAAGGCCAGGCTGCTGCACTGGCTGGGACATATTCCTCCTCACCCAGCCACTGAGAAGACCAGGCTGCTGCACTGGCTTTGACATATTCCTCCTCACCCAGCCACTGAGAAGGCTAGGCTGCTGCACTGGCTGGGACATATTCCTCCTCACCCAGCCACTGAGAAGACCAGGCTGCTGCACTGGCTGGGACATATTCCTCCTCACCCAGCCACTGAGAAGACCAGGCTGTTACACTGGCTGGGACATATTCCTCCTCACCCAGCCACTGAGAAGTCAAGGCTGATACACTGGCTGGGACATATTCCACCTCACCCAGCCACTGAGAAGGCCAGGCTGCTGCACTGGCTGGGACATATTCCTCCTCACCCAGCCACTGAGAAGGCCAGGCTGCTGCACTGGCTGGGACATATTCCTCCTCACCCAGCCACTGAGAAGGCTAGGCTGCTGCACTGGCTGGGACATATTCCTCCTCACCCAGCCACTGAGAAGACCAGGCTGCTGCACTGGCTGGGACATATTCCTCCTCACCCAGCCACTGAGAAGACCAGGCTGTTACACTGGCTGGGACATATTCCTCCTCACCCAGCCACTGAGAAGGCTAGGCTGCTGCACTGGCTGGGACATATTCCTCCTCACCCAGCCACTGAGAAGGCTAGGCTGTTACACTGGCTGGGACATATTCCTCCTCACCCAGCCACTGAGAAGGCTAGGCTGTTACACTGGCTGGGACATATTCCTCCTCACCCAGCCACTGAGAAGGCTAGGCTGCTGCACTGGCTGGGACATATTCCTCCTCACCCAGCCACTGAGAAGGCCAGGCTGCTGCACTGGCTGGGACATATTCCTCCTCACCCAGCCACTGAGAAGGCTAGGCTGTTACACTGGCTGGGACATATTCCTCCTCACCCAGCCACTGAGAAGGCTAGGCTGTTACACTGGCTGGGACATATTCCTCCTCACCCAGCCACTGAGAAGGCTAGGCTGTTACACTGGCTGGGACATATTCCTCCTCACCCAGCCACTGAGAAGACCAGGCTGTTACACTGGCTGGGACATATTCCTCCTCACCCAGCCACTGAGAAGGCTAGGCTGCTGCACTGGCTGGGACATATTCCTCCTCACCCAGCCACTGAGAAGGCTAGGCTGCTGCACTGGCTGGGACATATTCCTCCTCACCCAGCCACTGAGAAGACCAGGCTGTTACACTGGCTGGGACATATTCCTCCTCACCCAGCCACTGAGAAGACCAGGCTGTTACACTGGCTGGGACATATTCCTCCTCACCCAGCCACTGAGAAGGCTAGGCTGCTGCACTGGCTGGGACATATTCCTCCTCACCCAGCCACTGAGAAGGCTAGGCTGTTACACTGGCTGGGACATATTCCTCCTCACCCAGCCACTGAGAAGGCTAGGCTGCTGCACTGGCTGGGACATATTCCTCCTCACCCAGCCACTGAGAAGGCTAGGCTGCTGCACTGGCTGGGACATATTCCTCCTCACCCAGCCACTGAGAAGGCTAGGCTGTTACACTGGCTGGGACATATTCCTCCTCACCCAGCCACTGAGAAGGCTAGGCTGCTGCACTGGCTGGGACATATTCCTCCTCACCCAGCCACTGAGAAGACCAGGCTGTTACACTGGCTGGGACATATACCTTCTCACCCAGCCACTGAGAAGGCTAGGCTGCTGCACTGGCTGGGAAATATACCTCGTCACCTAACCACTGAAATTCCAAAATTTGGGGTAGGATGTCTTTGCACAAAGTAAGAGGGGGTTGCTTTGATTACTTTATTGTCAAGGAAGTTGCTTGTTTAGAGTTCTTATCGTCCTGATGCATCAGTGGCATTTATGGCACAGTATAACCACCCTGACTCTTATTATCATACAAACCTTATCACTCAACCAACGTTCCGCTACTACTGTGGGTTCGTTGGTTGAGTCTGATCAATGTTCAGTCTTAATTTGTTCAAAGACATCAGTAATATTTATATTGTGCCTCTTAATAATGACATGTTGTAATGACATCCTTGCAGATTGATTACGTTTTATGTCATAAATTCCAGCTTGATTTGACTTTGACCAGAACATTTGACCCGGTTTTTGTGATGTTTAATCATAGGGGTTTAACCATATCTTAGTAGATACTAGTTTTTTTGCTTTATTTTTGCTCCATGAATTAGTCTGAATTTAGTTTGTCAGTTTTTTAATACGCTTTACGGAAGCTACTTTTCAAAATAATTATTAGGCAGATTCCTTGGCAAATGTAACACGATTTCGATAGCAAATTACATGACAGAAAAAGTAATTAAGAAAACATTCTATTGTCATAGATAATGTAACGCATTATATAATGATGTTGCACAAAGTAAACTGATCGTGATAGTGATCAAAGTAATAACACATCCTAAGATTAGGCTATTTCTTTACATGTCTTTTACATCAAATAATCCTAATTATATTATTACTCATATATGACAATGTAACTTAAATCAGTAACCGAAACCTATTACAAGTAACCTAAAGGTATTATATGCCCTACATCAGAGTGAGCTGTGAGTCAGACAACAACCATGTTGACTGGTCTTGATAAATCTATTCCTTTTTGTAGCCCCTTTGGTGCAGAACTTTAT
Organism: Galaxias olidus; assembly: GCA_026901105.3. Lineage (NCBI taxonomy): Eukaryota > Metazoa > Chordata > Actinopteri > Galaxiiformes > Galaxiidae > Galaxias > Galaxias olidus. The sequence goes on along the minus strand of JAPMUY010005613.1, from coordinate 58,495 downwards.
GTATGAACCTAGACTGTTGCTTGTAATCGTTTGTGTTGAGTCAGTCAGTAGTTTACTGATAAACATTCTTCAGTGCGTGGGTTTTAAGGGAGCATGATAAGCTGCCTCTGTTACTCACACAAAGAAAGTGTTTGTTTAATTGGCTGTTCACTTCAAAGAAATGGAAATCGGCTACCAGTCAGACCTCTATTGATGATATCATCATAAAGATTGATAACGATAAGCCTGTTGCTTTTAGTAATTAATCATTGTCCATTTCCAATATATTTTTGGAGGGTATTAGTGGGATACTCAATGGCTTCTTCACAGTCCAGTGTGTACAGACATTTGTAGATAGAAGTTACTACTGGCAATACAAATATGTACAAATGTACATGTACAAATATTGGTTCCAGTCAAACCACGAGTAGAAAGCTCTGGTATGCATTTTACAATAACCTTCTCCGTATTTTCTACAATATTTCCTCTTGTGTGAAAACTTATCTTACATTATTGTGCTGCATTGTGTGACTGAGGTTAGGCAGGGAGTGTTGGAATCTGACAGGGTTTTTTATCAGTTGGCGCCATGCCTTGGGCAGTTAAATACACAACATCTTATTTGATAAGGGTAAGGTCACAGTGAGAGACTGAGTGAGTGAATGTGTTTGTTCGCGCATGTGTATGAACGTGTGTGTGTGCATGTGCGCGTAGATGTTGTTACGTTTATGACCTTGTGGTGAATCAAAAACAACCGTACCCATCCCATGCCGTGTTTCACATTTGTAAAGTCCTGCACAGTACCTCAAAGTACGAAAGAAACGTTGGTACTTTAATACATTTACTGTACATGGCTTTGAGTCACGTGCAGGCTTTTTCTTTCATACATGTATGTATACTCCTAGTTTGTCCATACTCAGTGACTCCAATGAGAATAGCCTAGTTTTAGTTAATCCATGAGATTTGATTTGTTGCTGCTAGATTAATTTGGCAAATTGCGGTTGTTGGGTGTATTTATTTTCAATAATTAGCAATTTGCGTCTAGAGTCTAGACTCTAGACGTAGTTAGCAAGCTGTGTTAGCTAATCCCATTAGACTTTTACCAATCAAACCACAGCAATGCTAACTGCCAGGTTGTCCTACAAAACAACATCATCCCTGGGGCACTCAAAACTGTGATCAATGAACATCTCTTTATGGCCCCGGATCAAAGCCGTCTAGAACCAGGCCTGCTTGCTGACATTCTACAGACATACGGCAATTTGGGGATGTTTTCAAATGTTATCTTGACAGTTTCTTCTCAATTTTTGATTAAAGGCTTGATGTGTAGAAATTTGATTGAAGGCTTCTCATCCTTCTTCCTCAGTCACAAAATAAACAAAGGCAAGACCACACACAAAGATTTAACATATGCATATTCATGCACTAGCACACACAGACAAACACGTGTATTTGAGGCTGGAGACATTGCGCTCCCGCCAAATGCCATTGCGTTGGGCCCAGCTAGCTGGAGCTGGACTTTCAGTGGAGTGTTGTCATGACTACAGAGTCTCGGGTGTCTGGGTTTCACGTGAGAGGAGATACGTGACAACACACCTTTCTCTTGGCAAGACTCCAGAACATGAGAGGGGTCTATTTTCAGAGCCCGCCGAAATGTCAGTATTTTTAGAAACCAATGGAGGAGATCCAGGGAATGGAAAGCTCCTTGATTTCTTCTGAATGTTATTTATGTGTAACCACCAGATGTCCTCAGTGGGTTAGTATCTACAATGGTCAATGTCTTCTTTCATTTAGTCTCTATCTGTCTGTCTTGTTAGCCAGGGGAACAGTTTTTACCGTAGAGTCCTTTTCCTTTTGAATCTTCAGTGTTAATCTCTAACTAACACATGTGGGATACAAGCTGGTGAACAAAAACAGAAGCCTATTGGATTTAAATGTTTCCCGCCCTTCCACATAAAAGCAGTATGTTAAGCCTCCAGCTTCTGCTGTTATTAGTTTACTTCCTCGTGTGTTGCTGTCCCTGTCCTTGGCACAAGACTCTAGGAAATTTGGCTCACCAGCATGGAGAGCCAGGTTGTATTAGGTCACGCTGCCGTGGTAACGACCTCCATGAACTTTTGTCTCTACTGTGCGGACTGTAAGAGAAAAGCCCGCGAAACCTCAGCCTATCAGGGGCTGTTGAGAGCAGGGCTGGGAAGTGGCATCTGGGAGAAAGAATTCCACAGAATGTGTGTGTGTGCAGCATACAGTTCCGACAAAGACCTAGTCTGTTTCCCGCCCCAGAAATGCGAATCTCTGGCTTGCTGCCAAAACACATTTTGTTGGGCTGCTCTCCACCAAGAGAGAGTAAAAAAGAGGAGGAGAGCAGAGAAAGACCAAAAGGAGTGAGGCAAAAGGAGAGCAGAGAAAGACCAAAGGGAGTGAGGCAAAGGGAGAGCAGAGACGTAGAGTACAAATTTAACTCTTTCACCACTTACTTTCTTACAAGCTTCCGCTTTTCGGAAATAGTCCTTGTATGGGTGTCTGGGTACGCATGCTAAAAGGATAATAGAGATCGCTTTCTTTCTCTGACAAACACCCTAAGGGATCACATGTTGGGGGTGGTAGTATTCACATGCTTGTGACTTTGGGATTGTGTGGCAGTATCATGCTAGGTACAGCTATTGAGCCCTGAAGGCCATAGCATGAATGAGGGGTCTCTTTGGAGTTTGGCAGTCCAACCGCAGAGCCTCGGGGTCTGCTCTAACCGGTTGAGCAGGGAGCAGAGACAGGCAGCAGCATGGTGGGAAAGTGATGCAACAGACCCAGGCTTTATAAGGTAGTCAGCTGGAAAGAAGAAGGGGCTTCATGGAATAGACTAAACACACAATAAGAACAGATTCATGAGGAGCATGAGAGCCACCATTTAACTTAACCAAAGAAGTGTTTAGTCCATATAGAAACTTCCAACCATTAACCTTTAAAAAAAACGTGCATTGTATTGTTCATTGCTTTTTCATTGGGTCTATAAGTGACCAAGGGTTCTACATCTGTACACCTGGGTTCTTGTAATAACTGAGTGAAACATACTTTAGAACTTTAAAATGGTGTATATACAATGGCACACTTGGCTTTCAACCAATAGGGATTGAGATTTCAAGACGCTGACTGAGCACCCAATTGTTACTCAAAGCACATGTTTGTACATATATTCACAAAATCTGTGTTTGGGAGAGTGTCTGGGTTACAGAAAGGTGATGTGGCTTTGCTACAAGCTAGATGACACAGCCAGCCAGCCAGCCCGCCCGCTTCTGGTGTGATATCTCGGTGACAGAAACACACACAGTTGAGTCAAGTTTATCAGCTAGGAAAGTGTACATGTTTTAGGAGGCCTGGCTGTGGGATCAAGTTCCCCTAGCAACATCCCTGCAATGACAGTAAGTTCTAGCTCAGCTGTTGTAGAACACTTAGAGCTTGTCTTAAAATAGAAGGCTTAGAGTACTGCTGTCAGCCACCCTGATGTCCAACTTGACAGGTCGATGTACACACACCCGCACATAAGGGAGCCACCAAGCAGGACTTTGACTGATGGCCCAAGGCAGGCCTCCGTCCTAACTCTGCTCTCTCTTTTTAAAGGAAACGTCCTGTCCCCATGTCACCCAGCTGGAGGTTCTGAGCAGAGGGTGCATCAGGGAAGTCCTCTCCTCTCCTACATTCTTGTACACACTTGCATGTTGAACCTCCAGTGTCTCTACATCCACTCTTACCTCTGGATGTCTGTCTTTTCGTCAAGCCCAGTATATCTCTTTGCCTGCCTGTCTGTCCCAGTTACATTTGAAGACCCCAGGGAAAGGGACCAGCTGGTGTGTGACTGCTCCAAAGCCAGCTTATCTCGCACAAATAGTGTAGAGCGCTGTGTTTGATGTGAGATGATAGCTGTCTGAGGTTACCCATTAACAGATGTGATCTAACGGGTCGGCCATGATACAGAGAGTCCAAAAGGTTATGGGTTAGTGGGTGTCTCCTCAAGCCATCATCATGGAACAGCATGCTGCAATCTCCTACCTTATCGGGCCCAAGTTTTACAGAGCGGAGCTTCATGGAGGCATCTCTCTTTCTGTGTAACTCCTCTGTCTTATAAAACACATACACATACCTTTATTGTCAACATTTCAGTCCAAATAATTATCAATGAAGATATGTGATTAAAAACTTGAGTGCCATTTCAGATGCCGAGTTATATTAGATACATTCTGATTCAATAGAATCTAAAAATGTCAAAATTGGTGGGCCAGATGGCACTGCTCTCCATTCCAGGGAGCTAGTGAACTCTGCATAAGTGTGTGCGCCTGTTTGTGTTTGTTTTATAGGTCAAACAGTTCAGGTACACTCCTCCGTGGTCAAGCCGACCTGCATGACATCCAGACGCAGACAAATCAGCACACACAGCCCGTGCACAGGCCCGCCCACAGAAATGGCTGGGGTCCTGAAAAGATCCAGTGAATGGGCTCTCCCCAAATCTGCTCATATGAACGCATGCATGCTCTCTTTCCCTCCTTGTAACATTAGCTGTAAGGTTAAACTGGCTATTGTTCTCCTCTTCAGCCTGGCAGCAAGCAGCTTTTTGAGCTGACTGAAAAAGGTTTTGCACTACATTATTATTTGGGTTTAAGCCCTTTCCAGTTCCTTCTTTTTCTTGTCTTTTCTTTTCTGGCATCCCGATTTAGATACAGGCCCAGGGATAGAAAAGAAATTCACTTCAAAGTTAGCTAACAGTTTAGAGAACTTCTCAGGTCATGCTAGTCACTTTTATTATTTTATTTTTTTGTAACGGTTGCATAAAAAAAAAATTACTCATAACCTTATTCATAACCTTTTTACAGCAGCAACAATAAATACAATGTTTATTTTTGCGGCCCTGCCCATTCAATTATTTATTGGGAGAGCTGTCAGGGCGGCCCTGCCCATTCAATAGGGAGAGCTGTCAGGAGTGAAGGATGTTGAAACAGCAGTCCACCCAATGTCAACCCCCTGGCCCCATCACACTGGCCTTTCTCTGAAGTACCAGCGGTCCACTTGGTCCCATTCCTGATGTTGCAGTAGATCACACTGCCAACATGGGCCTTTCTCTGAAGTACCAGCGGTCCACTTGGTCCCATTCCTATTGTTGCAGTAGATCACACCGCCACCACGGGCCTTTGGTTAATGATGCACTGAAGTGCGGACACTAAGAACAAACAAACGTCTGGTACAAATCGATCAATGCAAACCCAAGCGCAAAACTTTACAGTGTTTCAGGCCTACCTGACCCTATACTACTTTTTAAAACATGTACGTGCTGTGTCTAAAGAGGGAATGATGAGGACGTCATGGTAACAGAGGCTTCCAGAATCATTCCATGTTGAACTCTTTCTTTTGAACTTTTGAACTGAAACGTAAAGCCTTAGTCCATACTGCTCTACTGGATCATATGCTGTGTAAGGGCATCAACATAGCTGGTGCTCAGTCATGCTGTAACGGTCATCCACTATGAATGGTAGAGCGATGGGAACTGTCCAAGCTGCTTCCCTACGCTTCCCAGTTCCCGCCACGGACACTATCCTTGGCAGATGTTCTGATCCACTCTTATCCTCCTCCCCACTTTGATGTGCCTTACTATTGTCATCCTGTTATTGCCATAAAGCTTTCTAGTGCATATCGTACCAAGAGAAAAGAAGTCCACGGACGCATTATCAGAGACGTATATTTCTCTGTGGGTGTGTGTCAGCAGGTGCCAATGTGGCTTCTTATCTTTTGGCAAAGTTAACAGCAGCATCTGTGAGTTTACCTGGCTGTCAAACTTACAGACACACACACACACACACACACACACACACACTCACACTCACTGATGGGCCAACTTGCACTATAGGAATAACTCTCCTTGGCAAATATTAGTACACCTATCTATGTCTATGCTACCGTTGCTAAAGACACATAAAATTCCCATAAATCCAGGACAGTTGTCAACTTGGGGAACTTCAAAACGCACAGTAACGTGCTATCTAGGTGATAATAAAGGGTGTTTTGTCCACAATAGAAACGTTTGTTTTGATTCTGTTGGCTGCAATCTCCTTATAAAATGGCTAAAAGATAACTTTGGCACAAGCTCCACTTCTAACAGAGCAGCCAATGTTCCACCTTGCATGGAAATACCCAGATGCCATTTTAATTTGTGCTTTATGAACACTTAACATTTATTCTTATGAACACTTATGGGGTAAGTGTCAGTAAGGGTCATGATACTGTACCCGTCCTTGTTTGTCTATACTTGTAAGTAGGGATGCACCGATCGAGAAATTCTGGGCCAATACCTATACCGATGTTTAAAATAGCAATTTGGTCGATAGTCGATGTTTTTAGGCCTATTTAGTTTTTGTTATTTATTCCCCCTTTTGTGCCAGGGAAACAAATAAATCTTCTTCATAAAAAAATAACTGAACTGTTGTGAATAAGGATGTTAATCTTCATTAAGAATTTAATCGATCAAGAGATTCAAATTAAACATTAAATTGAACAGTCTCATCATTTGGTTGAAATTCGCGGCGTGTGTATTCGTAGCCAGTATGTGTTCTGTGCCTTTAAGAAGCATTTGTTTATGAGTGATGTCATCACATTGCTGCTAGGAGATGCTAGTTTGTCATTAGCGCTAAAGTAAAGACTTGCCTGCCTGATTCTAGTGATCTGTCTAGTGATCATCTAGTTATGAAGATCGGTTCATTTTAGTGACTTGATTCTTTAACTGTCGTTCGTTCGAGTCTTTTCGTTCATTGGACGGACGGACGGAAGGATGGGGGGTTTGTTTAATGCAAACTGACGTGTAATAATCCAAAAATCAATAACGATCACTCATGAACGTTGTCATAACTTAAGCATGAAGCAGTCACGTTACAAGTGAACGAAAGACACTAAGGGTGAACTGCTAATTTATGTTTCCTGATCTCTCATGCCTATAGCCTATGCAGCTATCACGTGACCAGTGAACGAAAGACATAGACCAGAAGACCCATTCCAGGGGTGAACTACTCTTTTGAAAGAACTACTCACTCAGACCCAAAGACCCATTCGAGGTGTGAACTACTCTTTTGAACAAACTACTCAGACCCGAAGACCCATTCGAGGGGTGAACTACTCTTTTCTCTTTTCTAAACTGACCCTATGGGGCTGTCACGTGATACTTGAACAAACTACTCAGACCCGAAGACCCATTCGAGGGGTGAACTACTCTTTTCTCTTTCCTATACTAACTAAGCTGAACGAAAATAACGAATGACTCGAACACAACTGTTGCGCGCATGTGCGACCAAAATGAACGAATCACTCTGAGTCATTTTAAAGATTTGTTCAAAATGAACGAATCGTACCTGATTCACACGTTGATTAGTATATTGGAAGTAGGCTACACATGTTTTTTCAGTTTTAACCTACCTCCAGTGACTCAATAAACTGAGTTGAACAGTCCCTCTGATTCAGTGTGGTTTTTGGATGAGGAGTTATGTCTGCTAACTTATGCAGGGTGCATTAGGGTGACAATGAAATTATTGAGGTGCATGAGGGATTTTTAACTTCAAACTGAGGGTGAGCTGTTCAACTATGAAACGAGCTGAAACAAAGTCCAGTGTGGGAAAATTTCACACACAAAAAGATAAAACAAGTGCATTGCCACCACAGTTCTGCCGAAAATTTGACCGGCTGCCGAAATTCTATTTGAACATAAATTCAATCACACAAATGTGCGAAACAACCTTTAACATTTCAAAGCTCACTCTGATATATTACTACACAGCTGACATTTTATTTACCTCTTATTTTAATACAAACATGCGCGCGGCAACAACATTTAGGCAAATTGATGCGACATAAACATTGGCAAATGCCATCTTATCTAGGCCGATGGCAGTCAACAAGGTCAACACCGATGTACGACCGATACATCAGTGCATCCCAACTTGTAAGGACCTAAATTTAGGTTTTACTATCCAAGTGAGGACCTAATGACAAGTCCTCACAAAGTTTTGCTTTAAACGGATAGTTCACCCATTTTCCAAGACAAGGTCTTAGGATCAGTGTAAACAAAATTAACGTATTTTCCAGCTACAGACGTTGAAATGATTAATTCATTGTAAACCAAAATACCCATAGCTCACTGCACGACCCTTTCCTTGTCACCTCCCCAGCACCAGGGCGTGGGCGTGTCAAAGCTGTGCGGGGCATTAATTATTCATGAATGTTGAAATCTGTTCTCCTGAGTTTCGAACTTAACTATAACAGTGTTGTGTAACAGACATTTACAAGTCTGTACAAGTCTTGGTCTTACACCTCACGAAAGCCAGTGAAGTTAAAAAAATGTAAACTCTAGTTTCTTTGTATCTGTGTAAGACTGAGCATTTGGAAAATTATGACATCACACCTCAATTTGTGCATGCCTATTGTTGCTGGCCCAGCATGCTGGTTTGAGCGTTTGTAGTTGTTTTTGTGTTCTCGTGTATGGATACATTTTGTAAAAGGTTGTGTGGACAGAATTTTTTAAATGGAAGGGGAAAATATCAGTTTAGAAAATATCTGTATTTGTGTAGATTAATGAAAGCTGTCTAGAACAGTGAGATTGTTTGATGCTATAGTAGGGTAGCTCACAGGCACATGTAGTGAATGACTTATACTACAAAGTCAGAAGAAAGACTTGACTTTTACCTTGAGCCCGCCACTAGGTTGGATGAGATCCTAGGAGTGGCACTGCTGACATTTTCATTTGCGAAAGCCAACGGAGGAGATTTGTGTAGGAAGGTTGTGGCATAAGCATAGGTGTCTAGAACAGTGAGATTGTTTGATTCTATAGTAAGAATAATAAGAATAGGTGTGATGCTTGAAGAGGCCCTAAACACATCCATACAGCATGACAAAAAACTACTTTAAACAATGCGCACAGAGATGGGAATGTGGCTTGGGGTGCATTTTATTCCTTTGTATAAGATCAATGATAAATAAAAATGTTCGCAGTTTGAATGGCTTTGATAGGGGGTGGTAATCGAGACTTGTGAAGGATGTGGACGGGATTTGTATTCATAGGCTGGCCAAGGCCAAACAGCCACAATGTAGTCAGAACAAGGGCACTATCACGCAGAGATGCTTCACGCAAGAAAATTGTGCTGCGCTGTGTAGCGTTTTAAAACTGTTTGAGTCGGCACAAATGTAAAGTTTTTGTTGGTCTGAGTCTTGTAAGGCATTCCGAACAAACAAATAAGTGTTAATATCTATGGAGCTCTTGCTAATTCACAGTTAGCTTCCAAAGAGCCCAGGTGTTGTACTTGCATGAAGAAATGATTAACTTTAAGCAGTTTGATCAAAAAAGTATATTTTATTTAATATCAAACGAGTGATGAACTGATTTATGGATATATTCTGAAATCACTAACAATTAAATATTTCTATATTCCTACTGTTAATAACCTCATATTGTCATTTCAAAACTCACCTCTGCATGGTGGTCGATGCGAGATTTACTTGTAATGCTCTATATTTTTAATGGAGCGGGCACGAAAAAGTCCTGCGCTCCTAGTCTTCAAGCCTGTTCCCATAATTTTTGACGGTCAAACTTTATTTTGAAGTAATCCCCTGTCCAAACATGACCATCAGTCCTAAATCTACACCTACGACTTATGGCTCATTTCCTCCAAAAATTTGGTAACAGGTCAGGTCGCTACGTATCGGAACGGTTACACTGCGTTTCCACCACAAATGGGTACCCTAAAATGTAGGTGGATTTCATAGCCACATAACTATCGTGACATCATAGTCAACGCGACTATGCGAGTAAAGACATAACAATCGCAATGAAGGATATCGAATGTTTTGGGTTTTTTCTTCTTGGTATGTGGATGCTGATTACAACAAAGAGAAAAGCTTTGTTTAATAACAGGCTGAAGGTAGCCAGGCGAAATAACGCCGAAATAAAGAAGAGTTTGGAAAATGCTACTTCATGTAGACTAGGAGAATACCTCATTGGCTAAACAAAGACGGCACACAAAGTGACGATTTCTCTTGACAAATCAACGGCCTTTAGTGTTTCTACCTCCACCTTCTGGGACCGGGTCTGTGTGCTAGTAACCTCAACAGGAGGGTAGCGAAAAGCAGGACGGAACGGTTATATACTCTACCCTACACAACTTTTGCCAGTGGAAACGCAAAAATAACCATTTCGCTCCGCTCCAACCCTGCTTGGTGGAAATGAGCCATTTGACTATCTGTCGTTTGGAGCCATATCATTTTTGTAGCCTAAACTAAGGTAAGGACCGCATTGTAAAAAAAAAAGCTAAGGTGTTTGACACGTTCGCAGTTTTCAGAGTACAAGTTTTTTTATATTGTTGTCTTAATTTACGTAAACGACCATACAACTGTATAGGCAGGGAGTTTTTCAAAGTATCTGTAGCAACATATCCATTATTTCTCTCACAATAAAGAAGTAAACTAATGTCAAAGTTGGCCACAGAAGGATTTTACTTTTTGAAGACCGCTTGGCTACACCAACTCGGTAAAATATAAACAATTTTTTTCTACACTAACACTATACATTTCAGACATACTGACAATTAAGTAATTATTTTTTATTCATCAACGTTTATTAAATAACATAAAATCTGACGATTTGACTGTCTAGTCAATTCTTAAAAAAAATAAAATGGTTTTGACCGTTTCATCATCACAGCCAAAGAGGCTTCCTTTTCACTGAGCTTCCAATGAAAATGCGTTTGATTTGCTTTTGAACTGATGAATGTTTAATATGTTGTGTGTGTGTGTGTGTGTGTGTGTGTGTGTGTGTGTGTGTGTGTGTGTGTGTGTGTGTGTGTGTGTGTGTGTGTGTGTGTGTGTGTGTGTGTGTGTGTGTGTGTGTGTGTGTGTGTGTGAAGTGTTTGAAAGTCTTTGAGCCCCTATGGACCAGAACAGGCTTGTTAGTTCAGTCAAACCTGTCTTAATGGATGGGAACACCAACCCCAAATGTTGGCAGCCATTTTTCTTACTTACTTCTTGGCTTTCATTACATCTTCATCTCTCTCCTGTTGGTAATTGTGCAATCACTCCCTCTTTTTGTTCTAGTCTTTTCCTTTATCTTTGCCATCATTAATCTCCCTCTCGCCCACTCCACTGGGAAAATTACAGTATGTCAAAAGACAAGAAGGATCCTCTCTCTGTCCCTCCTTTCCCACAATCTTTCTCCCTACCTATATAGCCATCGTCAAACGCAAAGCCAGTTGCATAATTTTGGCATTAATGGAACTCCATATGCTGTTGGCTCGCAGATGGTTGCCTCTGGCTCTGGTCTATGGGGTCATTATTGTAGCAAAACTATTTGCAAATGCGTGTGGAGAGTTGTGTATCGTATCTCAATCCGTGCGTGAGTAATCAGGTTTGTAAGTGTATAAAAAATATCCGTCTGTATTCAGATTTGCAAGTGTATTGAGAGTTGTATATGTGTAGACAAATCTGTGAATGCGTGCATAGATCTGTAAATGTGTAGACAAATCTGTAAAAACGTACGTGGATATTAATGGCTAAAAGTCTAGGTATTTTGCTGCAAGAGCTAAAAATACAGACAAGCATAAATTACAACTCACACGGGCCTCTCAATTGGATGTGTTTTTACGCGTGACTTTTGCTACACTTCTGCTGTTGCAGAGATCTGCATTTATGGTATATTGTGCTAAAAGTGTGTACCCATGTGTAATCAATGTTAAAAGTCATTCAGGAATTATACCAAGTAATATTACATTTAGTTACTAAGTAAAGTTATCAGAATAGGCAGAGAATGTTGGATACTAAGGACGAATAGTGCGGAGTTTGAGATGTGGTATATTGAAGGCCCCAATGGGTGAAGCATAGATAAGCAAATGCTTGTAACGATGGTAACTCATTCTGTTTGATTGTCCTCCAGGACACTTAAAGTTACTTTAGAGAGGCAAAACAGGGAAACAATGCAGGCAATTGACAAACTCATAAATATATAGAAAGTCAGGGTCATGGTTAAAGACAGCTGATCTGGGGTCAATGGATTTCATGCCTGAGCTTTCCACAGGAAAAGAAGAGGGCCCAAAGTGAGAAAGGTGTCATGCTAAAATCTAGATACCAAGACCCACTGGAAGAAATTGAAAGGTGATTGACTGTTGTCTATTTGCATTTTGGGGAGTTGCCAGAACTTGGGGTATATAAATGTATATAAATGTATATAAATCATTGACAATGCTGTACCATTCAGTTGTGTTCCTATAGGCCAACTCGGCTTTATTTGATGCTGAATAAAGCCTGCCCTTCTGAACTTTTCACATTCAACTCATAGTGTTTGTATTTGAAGTAAATTGTTGCTATCTCTTCCATTGGAAAAGACACGACACATTCTCAAGATCTGTGCGTGTGTAGCGATTTGTCTGTGTCGAGATTCGCCTGTGTGACAGAGATCCGTCCGTGTGGCGATTCGTCTGTGTCGATGTTCGTAGGTGTGTCTCCGTAGAAAAGTATGAAACTTGAACGATACGCTAATGGTCGCTTGTTTTGCAATTTGTTACATTATTTCTAGTGCTGTTAACGTTTTAAGTTATTGCTCTCGAACGCAGTGTTAATTTAGCTAAGTTAAGGTAACGTTATACTTGGGCTACTAATGAAAGTGTAAACCGTTTAATCTCCAACTATCCAACTTTCCTTGCTTTTTAATAAGTGAGCAAGAGAAATTTGATAGACAAATACTAAAGAAATTGTAGAAGAGTTGTGAGGGGCACAACTGGCCATTTTATATTGGCATGGCGAAAGTTATTTTAATAAACACATCTTTGGTTCACACAAAACATCTTTTTCATCAGAAGTGCGTATGATTCTACTGAAAGCCTGAGGGGCTATTTGGTTATTTATATCAGAATTAACAAAAATGATAGGGCCTAACCTAGCACTGCACGGTCTACAGTAAAACCAATAGTGAAGTAGTCTAATAGTAACTAGACTGCAGCAGCTTTTGATAATGCATAAGTAGCCTATAGAGCAAATAATTACATTGTACAATCAGTGGGCCTAGTGCAGCATATGGCATGATATCTTAATGTGACGTTTAAATGTAACTTCACAAAACCATCTCTTCAGCTAAATAATAATTTTATTCAGTTCGTCAACGTCTATGGACGGATATTTATGGGGGTTCGTTTGCATTTTGGTCTGGTTGTGAAACTGCCCGGCGTAAACCTTTATTTGCCTTTCTTATATGGCTGTGCTCTTTGACACACTACATCCAATCAAAGTTTAAAATTCTGGCGGCTAAAATGGGCCGGTCAATCAGTCCGCGGTCACGTTACGCTGTATTGTATCACCCAGTGTAAGCAATGGATTAATTTACATAGCAAATAAATGTATGGCAGTTTAGGGCTTCCATATGAATGCAATAAATCATTTGAAAGTTGTGTTTGAGGATGTAAACTAACTGAATACCCATTTCTAATTGAATTAGTTAGAATATCTAAGAGAAAATAACTTGAGAGCGAAACAGCAACACCGGATACCATTAAATTGCAGCCTCGGCAAATGTAACGACTAACGTAGCCTATATTCTATAGCCTAGTTTATGAAGTAGCCTAGTTCAAAGCTTATTTACCAGTTCATGTGGCATAATTATAAACGCGTTGATTGAATGTTACATGTCGAAGTGCACTTTGGGAGTCACAGAAATTTCTACTGAGACACACAGACAAATCGGCACACGGACGGATCTCTATCACACAGACAAATCTCGACACAGACAAATCGCTATACACGCACAGATCTCGAGAATGCAGATCTCTGCCATGGCAGAAGTGTAGCAAAAGTCACGTGTAAATACACATCCAATTGAGAGGCCCGCGTGAGTTACAATTTATGCTTGTCTGCAGTGGCGTCTTGAAGAATCCTAGGGCCCAGGACAAAGTCTGCCAATTGGACCCCCCCGGACACACACACACACACACACATAAACAAGCAAGCACCCTTATTCAAGCTATGAATGGCATACAGTTATTTTACAGTGTTAGACATATAGGCAAAAAAAATAATAAGAAGAAATACATGAAAAAGGCCTAGACTGAATGAACACATTTCCTTTGTAGGCCTATAGCCTTTACAAATCTCAGCTCTAAAACCTTCAGACCAAAATTGTTAAAGAAATAGTAGAATAAATTAAATCCCCTTTAACCTTTTTTACTCTGAGTCTGCTGCTTTACCTGGTTCTCTCAAATACCGAAATTAAAACGCCGAACATTGAATGCAGCAAAATATCGTATTATATATTTGAAATCGATCCTACGGGCCAGATCGCGCTCAATGGAGAGGATGGCCAAGGAGTTGAGCCTCTCTTGGCTCATTGTCAAGCACAGATAGTTTTTTATGAGCTTTAGTTTGCTAAATGCACGCTCACCCCCAGCCACTGTTACCGGTAAGGTGAGGAAAATACGCAGCAAGACGCAAAAGTCACAGTATATGCTCTGGAGTTGCATTTTATGAATCTCATTTAGTAGCTGCGAAGGGCCTAGAATGTTGTCACCAAAAGTCGCTGTGTAAACCTTTTTGAGGTGATTCACTTGATCCTCAAGCCCATCTGACAAATCTCCTCCATACTTTTGCAACAATTTCTGGCACGACGTGTGTAAGTCCACAGTAGACATTTCTTGAAATTTCCATACTATTGAAAAAGAATTGCATATTTCTCTGACTGATGTAAAACGAGTATTTAGCTGAGAAATAATACTGTCCATAGCCACATAAAAAACTGTATCCCTAAATGCGGTAAGAGGATCTCTCTGTTCGGGCTCATCTTTAGATTCATCAAAGGCTCTCTTCTTTTTCCCAATCCGGGCATTTCCTAGGGTCTGGTCTATGCCCATGACATTGGCAACAGCTGTGGCTTCAGAACTAATACTGGGCCATGCGTTGCGTATAGCTGCCATCTCTGCTTCCAGTGCCTTAATGTTTGCCACCTCAATGTCAAGTGAAATGTCAGATGACTGGAGAACAAGGTTTCTATCCTCAATGCATTGCAACACTTTTACCCAAAAGGTGAGATGAACAACAGCGTTGAATGACTGAAAGTATGTCTTCAAGCCTCTGGCTTTTGCTTTTGCCTCGTTTGTAAGACTGCAGTTAGAGAAAATGTTGTCTATGGCATCAATTATGCTGGGCAAATGCTGTGCCACAGGACGCACTGCTGCAATTCGTGCGCTTCAGCGTGTGTCTGATAAACGGTGCAAGGAGCTGCCGGTCACTTGCCGTAGTATTTCCCACCGGTCAGGGCTGGCACTGAATATTGTGTATAAACGATTCACAAACCCAAAGAATATACCCATTTCTGGGCAGGATTGGACCGCATGCACGCCAACCAGGTTTAGGGTGTGCGAGATGCAGGGCGGGAATGTTGCGAGTGGGTTCCGATTTAAAATGCGAGATTGTACCCCTTTGAGTTTTCCCAACATATTTGCCCCATTATCATATCCCTGACCCCTGCAGTCCGAATCCCATGTTCTGTTAAAGTATTTACCACCATCTATGCAATTTCAACCCCCGTCTTTTTACCAAAGTATTTGAATTCTAAAAACCTTTCATTCATTTTCCAATCACCTTCAGTTGCTTTGTGAACATATCTAACCATAATTACATTTTGTTCCTTGTGTGAGATGTCAGAGGTTGCATCACATATTACTGAATAATATATAGCCTCCTCTTTTTCAGCAATAATAGTCTGTAATACATGTTTACCACAAACATCTATGAATTCATTTTGACATTGGGGTGAGAGGTATTGTGCCTGCATTTTTTTTGCCTTCTTGCTGATGCTTTCTAACATTTTCTAAATGTCCATTTAATACTGTATCATATTTGGCCAATAACTCGATTAGGCCTTAGAAGTGGCCATTATTTGGATCATCAATCTTGTTGGAGCTGCCTCTGAAGGCCATGTTACTTGAGGCTAAATGTAAGGTGACATCCGAAAGTCTCTGCAGTAATGCCTTGTTATTTTCAATTTCTGTTTGCAGCATTCTCTGTTGCTGGCTGGCTATACCTGTTGCGTTAAAAATGTAATGCTGCAAATTCTTCCATTTCCAATAGCAGTGCTTATGGGCGCAGCTTCTCTCGTGCTCTGGAAAACGGTGATACAACTTACGCCACTTTATTGTCGATATCTGCATGCCGTCTTTACTATTAAGAGAACTTTGTGATTTTTTTTCTAGTTCTGAAGAAAACAGTAAACAGGCTATACAAAATAAAGCATCTTTGCTCTTGCTGAATATTAGCCAGTCTTGCTCGATTTTGTCATGGCCATTAGCGGATTTAGAATGCAATAGATAATTTGGAAAAGCCCTGCCCTCTGAATCTTTTGCTATGTCCTGAACCATATCTATTAAGTGGGCTCTTTCTTCTAATCCACACACTACCTTCTCTCTGTTAGATCAGTCAGGTGTTCTGGCCACAGTCCAGGATCATTAGAAAAATTATTGTGATCAGCGGAAGGAATTTCCTGGCGACACAAGTGTGCATCTGGGTAGGGCTCTGACTCGGAATCCGATGACTGTGCTGGGGGAATGGTCCTGCACTGCCTTGTGCTATCACAGGTGTTCTGTCCTCCCGGTCCCAGGGACGTAGTTTCTGGGCAGGGAGCATTTTGAACATTTCAGCTCAAACAAAAGAAACGATAGCTTGCATTTCCTACATGGTAATGTATGTATGAGCTACAAGCAGTGGTTCTCAACCCAGTCCTCAAGGACCCCCAGCCATGCCAGGAATTGGATCTTCCCTAGTGCCAGCACACCTGGTGCAATTAGTCAAGGCCTTGCTGTATGAGACTAATTATACCAGCTGTGTTAGAAACTGGGAAGATTAAATACCTGGAATGGGTGGGGGTCCTTGAGGACTGGGTTGAGAACCACTGAGCTACAGTATATAGGCCTACATTTTTATTTAAAAAAAATAAATAAAAAAAGATATATAATATAAATTATTATACATAATTTTGTGTGGAATCATGTAGCCTCATTTTTTCAGCGCTGTCTCCCCCTAACACCCGGCCTAACACATTAGCTAACTTCTGATATGGTGAGCAGCTTGCTGTACTGGCTAATTTTCACCATGCTCTCCCAGTCCCTCGGCAACATTTCTGACTAACATGCGATTTGGAATCGGGGGTTCCCTGCTCTCATCATTCCCTGCACATTTCTCTACACTACTCTTCTTTAGAAATTTGGACATAGACATTCTAGCACGAACATTTTCATTTTCTCTCTTTCTCTTATCTTGTCTCTTTGAGCACCAGATTTGCTTGAATTCGGCATTTTTGCTGTAGGCCACCAACAAATTACGTGAGTAGCGTGACACGTAGGTTATGTAGGGCAGGCTACGTAGGCTGTTTGTTGCGCCGTTAGCATGGATGCAACCATTCCTAGAATAAATGGGTAATACTAGGTCAAACACTTGTGCAAGAGAGCTCAAAATTACTGCTAGCTATCGGAAATAGGTTGTGATGGCTCTTCAAATATGTGAAAAACAACTTATCAGCGGCAAAAACGTGAAATAAATAGTTTTACTTTTATTTTCTGCTTCACGGGACTTCCTGGGCCCCCCTCCTGGGCAGGGCCCGGGACAACGTTACCTGTTGTCACCCCCTGTCGGCAGGCATGCTTGTCTGTATTTTAAGCTCTTGCAGCAAAATACTTAGACTTTTAGCCATTAATATCCACGTACGTATTTACAGATTTCTCTACACATATACATCTCTCAATACACTTGCAAATCTGAATACAGACGGATATTTTTTATACACTTACAAACCTGATTACGCACGCACGGATTGAGATACAGATACACAACTCCACACGCATTTGCAAATAGTTTTTCTACAATAATGACCCCATAGGAACCTTCCTAAGCAAAATTAAGAATTCGGATGTAGCCTCACTATAGGAAACAGAATTAATAGTTTACTCCTCGACTGGGTCTTCGTGTCTGAGTCGTTTGTTAAATTTTCACGTGACAGCCCCATTGGGTCAGTATAGGAAAGAGAAAAGAGTTGTTCACCCCTCGAATGGGTCTTCGGGTCTGAGTCGTTTGTTCAATTTTCACGTGATAGATAGGCTCGGCAAAGAAAAGACAAATGTTTAGTTCGGCATGGTTATGTAGTCACGATTACGCCATAGTTATGATTGACTCACTATAATAATTAAGTTCCCTAAAAGCAGTTGCAATATACTACTTTACTGAAATGTGATGTATTGTGTTTAGCCCAAAAAAATCGTGATATTGATGTAACCATTGATGTAATATTGATATAACTTTAAGATGTAGCCTATTTATTTATTATCAGGTTGTCCTTGTTAACTCTTTGCACTTAGCAATAACGTGATGTATACACACTCTTACACATTATGCTAAATAAAATATGTTAAATACAAATAAATAAAGTAAAATCACACCATACAGCCAAATAACAATCACACTTGCTAAGCCTAGCAGAGTAGCAGTCATGTGAAAAGTGAACGAAAGACTCGAAAGACAGGACAGGAAACAGAAATGAGTAGTTCACCCTTCGACTGGGTGACTCTTGAGTTGTTCGTTCAATTTTCACGTCACAGCCGCATTGGCTCAGTAAACGAAAGAGAAAAGAGTAGTTCACCCCTGAACTGGGTCCTCTGGCCTGAGTCGTTCGTTCACTGGTCACGTGATAGCTTGCATAGGCACGAGAGATCAGGAAACATAAAGTAGTAGTTTACCCTTGGGGTCTGAGTCTTTCGTTCACTTGTAACGTGACTGCTTCATGCTTAAGTTATGACAACGTTTATAAGTGATCATTATTGGTTTTTGGATTATTACACGTCAGTTTAAATGCATTAAACATAACATGCATTTTGGTCTTACGTCAGAATCGTCGTGAAAATTGAGAATTCTTCTCAAGCGTTTACGGTTTGTGAATGAGGCCTAGTGTGTGCACGATGTGTGAGAGAGAGTGTGAGTTTCTGTATGGACATTTGACAGAGGCCCGTTCTCAGCACGGCTCTGATGTGTGCCACAGGCAGGGCCACACAAGGCTGAGCCCTGGATCTATGGCTCCTTGTTGCTGTCATGCTGCCCAGTAGTTAGTACACTAGGTAGACTTTGATACTCTGGGTTAGCCAGGTGTATCATGCTATATATTGCAACATTTATTCATTGTGATTTTGTATTAATAATTTTTCAAATAGAACAAATGTATACAGTCATAGTATATTTCCATTGTGTAGCGTTCCTAAAAATATTCACTTAAATCTGAAGTTGCAATTAACATGCACAGGTAGTGCATCTTGATAGGTAGACAAATTTTTATATTTGGTGTGTGTAACCAGATCTAAACATCTTCAGGAGTAACTGGAGGACCATGAGCAGGTCAGGGATGGGCGCCACACGCCTAAAGGATTGCGGGACGTGTCATCACTAGCCGACCCAAGCCTTTAAACCGACATGGTTCTCATTCCCAGAGGACTAGTTTCCCACACACACATGCACTCCTCCTCCCACACACTCACTTATGCTCCTACATGTACCAGTGCTACCTTGGCCCCCTTCAAAACATTCACTACTCCCACACCACTTCCTTCAACGCATACACACTCTCCCTTCTCTAAAGCCATTCATTCCATTCCATTCATGCATTCATGTACACACACGGCTCCCCCGATAAAGTACACAAACACACAATGTGTTGATACCCAGGGAGTCCAACCCATGAATCACACCAACTTAAACATTTTCCCATGCAGGAAAATGGGAGAGAGTATCCCAGACAAACTGCAAGTACAGACTGATACACTTGGCCTAGATTCAATGTATTTGTGTGTGTGTGTGCATGTGTGCAAGTACAGCAGATTTGGCGGTTAACCCAGGTCATGTAGAAGAATGTTTAACTGCTTAGGGGGTGAGGTACTGACTTGTACCCCAAGGGGCGTTCACTCTCATTTGCTGTAATATTCAACTGATGGACTTTAGGAAAAGAGCTCAGGCTCTTCTAAGCTAAGACATACTTGTTTATATAGTGGTTTAGGCATTTTGAAAATCACAGATTGTCCGCCAATCTTTTTTTAATCTTTTTAAAAACAAATTATTTTTACATTTTAAAGTGTGACCCGTTTCGACATTTCTGAATGTGTGTTGATTGTTTTAGGCAAAAAAAACAAAACTGCACTTTTCAGTTGCTTGAAAATACTTTGCCGAATACATCTTGAATTAACGTATTTATATTTTTTGCTAAATGACAAATGGTAAATCCGTTGATACATCTCGTTTCAAACCACTATTCAACATCCGGCCAAAAAATAAATGCTACTCCCATTTATATGATAAGTTTGCTAAAGCCAAGACACAAGCAAATAAAAAATTAAAACCTTCTACCTGTTTGCCACTGGATATGCTCAAAAATGCCCAGGCCTGCAGCTCACAACACTCTCTCTCTTTTTCTTTCCCTGTGTCTGTGTGTCATTTTCCCTGACCTGGTCCTGATTGTGTGCCAACAGTCGTAACAAAGTACCTTCGTAAGGCACCTGACTCGAGCAATAAATATCATTGAAGGATAGCCTTGGGTAAATAGACTCAGAAACAAGTACCTGTGTTGACATTGGGAGTGACTCCATTCTGAATGAACCAAAGGATTACACATTAAACCAAAGATTAATCCCCACTTTGCCTGGTGAGAGCATGTTTCCAAACTTTCATGTCACACAACATAGTCATGACTCACTCATCAACCAATTATTTAATCTTGTCTATTTATCCATCCCCTCATCCATTAATTAACATACTCATTAATTCCTCCTGTAGTAACCATCCTAACCACAGATCCATTTGGCCTTTCACTCATTCTTTGACTCAATGTGGTTATTTTCACAGCCTAGTAGTTGTAAGGCTTTCTCACGTTGCTTAAACGAAGGGTTGTTAGGACAACACCTACTGTCTGGGTTCCACTTCAGCAGTGTGTGATTGATCCCTACTCAGTGCAGCTCCACAGAACACCAAAGGACCTGTGGTCCACGCTGCCACACTGGAAAAGCCCACGGCCCACACTGTTTCCTCCTCTCCTTTGCTTCTTCATAACCCACACTGGAAATGCCCCCCTGTGTGTCTGCGCGTGTGGAAGTGTTGGTGAAAGTGACGTTTCTCTTCCACCACTGTGGATGTTCGTTGCTCTGGGTTTTACAGGTCAGAGTGGCAATGTTTGTATTTGTTGTGTCCTCCCAGCTTTGTTAATATATCCTGTTCATGTACAGTGTTTGTTTTGTTAAGTCTGAAGTCACTCATGTCTAAGTCTTGTCTTGCACTTCCTGTTTTATTTTGTACTCACCTTTCCTTCTCGTTTCAGACCCAGACTCCTCCCTTTGTGTGATTCTCCCGTCGTTGTGATTGTCTACCCTGCCCCTAATTGGTCTCACCTGTGTTCCCCTACCTCATGTATAAATAGTCCATGTCTCCCTTTGTCCTGTGCCAGTTCGTCTTGTACCGTTGCCTCAAGAGTCTATTCCTGCAGCCAGAAACCTAAGAAGTCACTAGTCTGTGAATACTATTTCCTCCTTAGTGAGTGGTTTTTGTTAGTAGTTTGTATATCCTCCACAGTGAGTGTTTTTTGTTTGTAGTTCTATTTTGACTTCAGTAAAGTTTATTTTTATACCCTCGTTCTTGTCTCGGGAGTCGTGCATTTGGATCCACCATCATAGTGTCAAATCCATTACAGTATTTCTACATCTATAATACAGTATTTCTACATCTATAATATAACAAGGTTGCTTGTAGTGAATGGACACTGTGGATGAAAGACTGTTCAAGCCCTGCAGTCAGGGCTGTACATGTGGCATGTTGTGCTCCAGAGATGCAACGGGAAAAACGTCTGAATGGAGAGCACAGGAATCTTATGGATTGAACAAAGAAAAGCAGTAGCAAGCTATTCCACTCGGCCTGTTATTTGAATCTATGGAAAATATTTTGGGAATTCTCAGAATAAAAGTTCCATGAGAGGCCTTAGGGGCTCTGGTAGAGAGAGGACAAACACACACACACACACACACACACACACACACACACACACACACACACACACACACACACACACACACACACACAAATGAGAACCAAAGCAGCACTCTTCTTCGCAGAGGTGTTTTCTTACTAGGTGGCTGTCCTTCAGAGTTTCTCAGTATTCCCCACTGAGAGAGAAGCTGTCCAGCCACCAGTTGTCTCTGCTGTAAATCAGAGGCCTCAGGATAGAGTTACACTGAGATGGGCATTTCAAATATAGAGGGGAGAAACTGGTGGTGAAGGATAATTAAACATAATCCCAATGAATAGATACTACTAGATATTCAATACATAAAATGTGTGCATGGCAACATGCTATATAAAATTCTTTCCATTCATGCTGGAATGGAATGTTCTACAGAGTTTCGTGTGTGTGTGTGCTTATAAGAGACAAAGTGTGTGTTGTGTAAAATGTGTTTTTAAAAGGAGGGGTAAATAGTTTGAGTATAAAAGACAAGAGTAGTGACAAGAGTCATGACTAGAACTAAGGAGTGAGAGTAGTATGTCTGGGTAGAGTGAGAGGATGTGAGGTCAGGGAGGTGATATCACCGCAGTGAACCACATCAGCAGCCTCTTCACAACAGGAAGACTGACAGGAAGCCCTGATCTCTAACACGCCTGTAAAAAGCACAGCACATTTCAATAACACGGCTACACGTTAACACTCTCTCTACATCCGCTGACAATTAAATGTTAGGCAATATTTTGAGAACATGACTCCTGTTTTAAATTTTTACGTTAGTAACTGACCTGTACTGGAACTGCACCGGCCCAAATCGTTCCCTTGTACACTACCACTCAAAAGTATGGGGTCACCCAGAAGATGTCATAATTTGTATGAAATCTCACACTATTATTCATCAAATCCATCCATCCATTAGCTTTACCGCTTATCCTGTACAGGGTCACGGGGGTGGGCTGGAGCCTATCCCAGCGGACACAGGGTACACCCTGGACAGGTTGCCAGTCTATCACAGGGCCGACATATAGGGACAGACAACAACTCACACTCACATTTACACCTACAGGCAATTTAGAGTCACCAATTAACCTGCATGTTTTTGGACTGTGGGAGGAAACCGGAGGAAACCCTCGCGAACACTGGGAGAACATGCAAACTCCACACAGAAACACCCTTGGGTCAGGTGGGGATTGAACCCAGGACCTTCTTGCTGTGAGGCAACAGTGCTAACCACCAAGCCACCGTGCTGCCCTCAACTCATCAAATGAGTTGAAAAATGTATTGAAAATATAGTCAAGACATTGACAAGGTTAGAAAATATGATTTTTACTTGAAATTATATTTTATTCCTTTCGTCAAAGAACCCTCAGTTTGCTGCAATTATAGCCTTGCAGACCTTTGGTATTCTAGCTGTCATTTGTTTTATGTAACTGAAGAAATGTATCTCCATGCTTCCTAAAGCCCTATCCACAAATTGGATTGGCTTGATTGACATTTCTTATCAGGTCAAGCTGCTCCCGCAACAGCAGAATAGATTTTAGAGCTGATATAGAGGGGGGTGGCATTGGGACGTCATTGCTCACCATTAAGCCTTCTGGAGGTGTCGTGGCCTCAAATTAACGAAACATCCGAGATGGAGGGTGCCCACTTCAGAAAACCCAATGACATATCTGCTCTCAACCCAAATCCATTCTAAAATGTGTTTTTTAAAGTGCTCATCTTGGAGTATGACATAATGGATACTATACCATCGTATCATGTGTTTTGAAAAAAAAGTAAATATATCTAGCAGTAAAAGCCACTAGTCAGTTTGTCTGGCTAATTATTTTATGTCAGTTATTCTAGTTTGTGTCATGTTTTTTAGAAGACTTGGCATGTTATTTCAGATTCAATCAATTAATCTGACAGAAACACATTCTCTCTCTCTCTCTCACACACACACACACACACACACACACACACACACACACACACACAAACAGACAAACACACTTACGCTCTTCTGACCCAACCTCATTAACCCCAGTACTACCATATGCCTTTCCGACAAACAGCATGGCTGTAAAAGCAAGGCCGATATCAAAGAGAAAGTAAATGAGTACAAGAGAGGGAGGGAGGGAGTGAGAGAGGACACTGGGTCGAAGTGTGAGAGACTCAGAGAGACTCCGAGAGAGCGCTGTCTAAACATTTGTCTTAGTAATGAATTAGGCTTCCCTCAGACTGTTGTGGCAGCAGGCAGCTCCCCCCAGATGGAAGTAAATACATGAGTGAACGGGTGTGTGAAAGTAAGAGTCTGTAACAGAAAATTCGGAAGAAGGGGCTGGCAGAAATGAAAACGTCTTTTCCTGTTGAAGCTTCATTTAATTGCATGATTGTTCTATAAAGAGTGTAACATAGTTCTACGAAATTCTATTGCTGTATTTTTTTGGGCTGTCTGTCAGTGTTTGTGTATGTGCTTACATGTTCTCAGAAAGAAAACGTATAAAATATCAATGACTGAAAGTGTTAGTAGTACATCTACTGCTCAGTCTGGTCTTCTACATTCTGTACCTCAACATGTTTAAAAGCTTCATACTAGTGTCAGCATGGCTTTAACATGAAAGGAACCGTGGCTCCATGCCGGAGATGAAGGGTTGAGGGCTATGAGATACTCAAAGGTCTATTTGACATTGAATAAGTACATACAAAAACACACACCACCCACTTGCCTGTGCACATACACGCCATTCCCGTACCCAAAAAACTCAGGCTTTAGAGTGTGGATATGGGAAAGTACTCCATCAAGATAAAGCTCTTTGTGTTGTGGTGAAAGAGAGGACACTCCTTAGATGGGGCCTGGTGATAGATTATCCACTTCATCTTTTAGACTTCAGGAGATGGCCTCCTCATATGATGCAAGTTACCACTGTATTGCTGAGTGGCTTTCTACTAGAGTAATACAGATTTTATATAAATCAGATTTTGGGTTTCAGCCTTAATAAATAGGAACTCGTGACTCAGTAAATAGTCTTCTGCACATGTAGGCTGTGCTAGAGGATGTTGGCCTTAGAGCGAACTCCAGTTGGTTGTTATTGATCAAGCGATATATACAAGAATGTTAAAACAGGACTCCTTTTATTGAGTCTAATAATGAAGCATTTCTGTTTTCAGGTGTTGCACTCAGAGACCAAGGCAGACTGCCACCTACCCATGGATTATAGCTGAGCAGACAGGGAATGTATTGGCAGCCTAATGTGACGGCATGGCTGTATTGGTCTGATTAAGTGTGGTAGGATTTTGAATTAGAGAATCAAAAACAGTCACAGAGGAATAGGCCTACTGAAAACATCCCACTCCTTCAAAGAGTTTTTTTGTACAAGCAGATTTGCTACATATAACCGGAGTAAGTTTGGCTCTAAACCTGGCATCTTCTCCGTAATGCCACCTTGCTCAGAGGCACACAGGACTCTTCACAAGCACTGTTCCCACAGTAATGTTCTGACATGGAATGAAGACTGTGCCAGGATGTCATACTAAGAACTTGCATCTTGCCGTGCATCCATTACAATAAGTGTGACAGAGGAGGAGTGCAGAAACCTGGACAATTTGAGTAAAGTACAGAGTTGGCAGGATCAAAGCTTCTGTTTTTGGACCAGTTTGCAAGCCCTCTCCTCATATGCTACCACAGGGTCTTATCAATAAATCATGTAACCCAGAGGTCTGCAGGTTCTCTTCTGCTGCCGCTGAATGGGGTTGCTCTCATGAGAAAGGTTTAGAAGTAGTGTTGCTTGCTCATTCACATTCTCAAATGAAAAAGCAGGGCTTTTCATTTTGTAGGACTTCCCATTCATTGGTGAAACTTCAAATACTATTGTATTGACTGCTGTGGAATAGGATGTGTTGACATGACCTGTCCCTACTGCCAAAAACACACTTAGAGCAGGGGGAACTGAAGGTGGAATAACCTGGTTACAGGGTACAGATGATGGTGGGTTCACGCTCGACACTCAGCACAACCATTACTTTCAGATCCAGTGTCTGTGCCTTGTGTTGACTTTGTTGTCAGTGCACAAGAACACATGCATTAAGAATATTGAGAAGGATGTCGAATTTTCCAAAAGATGTTTTAAACATGCTTGACCATTTTTGTTTTTGCACTCTTTCATCCCTCAACTGACAGCAAGTTATCCCTCTAAAATTAAATACCAATAAACACAATTTGGTGCCATGTCTTTCGCAGGTAAACGACGCACCCAGCCATCCACATGATCTAAAAGAAAACATGATTCGTCAGACCAGGCCACCTATTTCTATTGCTCCATGGTCCAGTTCTCACGTGCCCATAGAAGGCGCTTTCGGTGGTGGACAGGGGTCAGCAAGTGTACTCTGACCAGTAGTTATAGAGCATGCCTTCAGGACTATCATCCTTGAAATCCCAAAAGTGACAACATAACTTGTAAAATTAGCTTTCTGTTTTTTTTGTCTCAGATAAATTAAACAAGGCTTAACAAGTTTTGAAAATAGAGCAGTTTGTTTAGGTTGAACAATATGAGGATTTGGGAGTTGAAGAGTGTTAATGTTTTGTTTTAAATTTTAAATTACTTTGTAATTATTTTATAATTTTTTTATTATTTGCTTATTTTATTTAATTCATGTTTATTTAGTTGTAATTTACAGTATATATATTCTGCCTTTAAACAGGGCACTTCTGGAAGAGACCTAAGGCATGTCTCACAAAGGGAGTTTCAGATATTCAGATTTATCACAGGGTTATTGAGGAAAGTTAGGGTTGACAAACTCCGATTGCCTGAATAGTTGCAAAAACTAAACTATGACGGTGATTAAGATAATCATAAAAAATTCCTAAATCTGAGTTGCCCCGCCCCCATCTATTCGAATACCCGCACAGCCCCCACCCCCTCCTCTGCCGTTACAATGGTGATTGGTTAAAAACAGTTACTTAAAAATTTGTGATGTCACAAATCTGGCTTGTCTGAACTCGCCCATTTGAGATTGTCCATGGTGCATCGCCTGCTTATTTTGCTCCTGATATGTTTCGTAGCACATGAAAAACACTACAAGGACATGTTAACAACATTAAAAACTTTTCACCGGAGGGGGTCTTTAACATCTTACAGATTCAAAGTAGAGGTCGCCTATAAAGTTCCAGGGCTCACACAGTAGGGTTTGTGGTCTGAGTGTAGTACTAAGACGTATACCTGAAGCGGCTCGGGGCTAGGACTGAACACCTGCTTTCAAGCCTGAAGTCACCACCTCTTGTCAACACTAGCACTGATAAGACAAAGCACAGATAGGCTGTTCACTTAGGAATGTACAGCATGTTAGTTCATAACAAGGCTGCTAAACTGTAAAAAGTCACATCATTACATGCAAATAAAATTCAAATTTTCCAATAAAGTTAAGTTCTCTGGCAGTTTTTTAAGACTTGTTTCTTGAAGCTGAGTGGTACTTTCCCATTTATCACATTTGGACACCGATAAAATTCCCCTCATGCAAATGAAAATTTATTAGAATGTGCAATCCCAAGGAATCTCAGTTATAAGCTTCTTTACCTGGGGCAGCTATAGAATGTTGCTCAAGTCATTACACAACTTCAACGAAACTAGAGATATTGTTGAGAACTATGTTGTGTTTGATGCATATCTACAAAAATAAATCGTAGACTGTGACCCATGTTGTCTCTAAGCAGTTGTTGAGTATTTACCTAATGCAGTTTAATTAATCAATTAGTAGTTGTATATTTAATGAATTAAAGAGTGGACAACTCGAGTAGCTAAGTCAAATAATAATTACTATTACTAATTTGACAAAAAATGGATATGCAGTATGTCAACGGTACATAGTGGGAATGCCGTGAGAACCAATACTTCCATACAGGTCGATGCCAAAATGAAAAAAAACGCGATGGTACTTGTTTTCTACAGTACCGTAGGTACAGGGGCTGCAATAAAAAAATGTTATGTAAGCGAGCAAACATCAGCTAAAAGACGTCGCTTTGGTTGTTCGTTCGCGGGACGCTGCGCAGGCCATTATTTCTAGCGAAATTATCCAAGGCTGAAAGAACCCATGAGTAACAACCTGTAATGTTTTTGTCTTTGAGGAACTCCTGAACCCGACAAACCCACCCTACATAGTAGAGACAGGGCTGGAGGATGATGGGGGATTAGCATCAATCTCCCTGGCGGAGGTCACTGAGGTAGTCAAACAACTCCACAGTGGCAAAGCCCCAGGGGTTGATGAGATCCGCCCAGAAATGCTGAAGGCTCTGGGTGTTGAGGGACTGTCATGGATGACACGTCTTATCAACATTGCGTGGAAGTCGGGGACAGTACCTAAGGAGTGGCAGACCGGGGTGGTGGTTCCCCTGTTCAAAAAAGGGGACCGGAGAGTGTGTGCCAACTACAGAGGCATCACATTACTCAGCCTCCCCAGGAAAGTATACTCCAGGATGCTGGAAAGGAGGGTTCGACCGATAGTCGAACCTCGGATTGAGGAGGAACAATGCGGTTTCCGGCCTGGTCACGGAACAACGGACCAGCTTTTTACCCTCGCGAGGATCTTTGAGGGGGCCTGAGAGTATGCCAATCCGGTCTACACGTGTTTTGTGGATTTGGAGAAGGCGTATGATCGGGTTCCCCGGGAGATACTGTGGGAGGTGCTGCGAGAGTATGGGGTGAGGGGGTCTCTACTCAGGGCCATCCAATCTCTGTACTCCCAAAGCGAGAGCTGTGTCCGGGTCTTCGGCAGTAAGTCGGACTCGTTTCCGGTGAGGGTTGGCCTCCTCCAAGGCTGCGCTTTGTCACCTATCCTGTTTGTGGTATTCATGGACAGGATCTCACGGCGTAGCCGCGGGGGAGGGGGGCTGCGGGTTGGTGGGCAGAGGATTGCATCACTACTTTTTGCAGATGATGTGGTCCTGATGGCATCATCAGTCTGCGACCTGCAGCACTCATTGGATCGGTTCGCAGCCGAGTGTGAAGCGGCTGGGATGAGGATCAGCACCTCCAAATCTGAGGCCATGGTTCTCAGCAGGAAACCGATGGATTGTCTACTCCAGGTAGGGAATGAGTCTTTACCCCAAGTGAAGGAGTTCAAGTATCTTGGGGTCTTGTTCTCGAGTGAGGGTAAAATGGAACAAGAGATGGGCCGGAGAATCGGAGCAGCGGGTGCGGTGTTGCAGTCGCTCTATCGCACCGTTGTGACGAAGAGAGAGCTGGGTGGTGGCTGGCATCTCCCTTAGGGATAGGGTGAGAAGTTCAGCCATTCGTGAGGGACTCGGAGTAGAGCCGCTGCTTCTTTGCGTAGAAAGGAGCCAGTTGAGGTGGTTCGGGCATCTAGTAACGATGCCACCTGGCCGCCTCCCTAGGGAGGTGTTCCAGGCACGTCCAGCTGGGCGGAGGCCGCGGGGCAGACCTAGGACCAGGTGGAGGGATTATATCTCCACACTGGCCTGGGAACGCCTTGGAATCCCCCAGTCAGAGCTGGTTAATGTGGCCCGGGAAAGGGAAGTTTGGGATGCCCTGCTTGAACTGCTACCTCCGTGACCCGACCCCGGACAAAGCGGATGACGATGATGATGAATGTTTTTGTCGCGATCCTTAAATGGACCATAATGTAAGATTTGGAATATTTCTTGGTCTGGTGTTATTTTATCACTCAGACGGATTGTACCAACAACATAAAAAAAGTGAAATCTGTGCTTTGTGTTGTCAGACGTGAACAAGAGAAAATGCTACCGCGTCTATCTACCCTATCTTACAAACTGTTCCGAATCGCAGCGATTTGTGACGAAGAAAATTTAAGTCAATCTAATTGACCAATCACAGACTCAGGCTAGTATAAGTAAGGTCGAACTACTCTGGCAGCAGCCATGACAACAGCGGAATGTTACTATCCCAAGCCAATTACATAAAGCCCTGTTTATACTTCTACATGAGCACGTTAGGGAACATAAACGTTCATTTGGCGCTTACGTCCGCACAGTAGTTTGCCTACACACTTCAACATAACTTTAACGGACCCACAAGGTGGCAGTGTCGCATTCAGTAATACAGAATGTACAGAAAACCGTAGAAGAAGCAGACTTTGCAACTCCCATTCATGTCCCAGGAAGGTATAAACAAAGACACTGAAGATTCCTCACTGCTATTCATATTTTCTTATATATGAAATCAAATCAAGTTTATTTATAGAGCACGTTTAAAACAACACTGTAAAAATTTATGTGCAGGGTTTAGTTAAAAAAATTGCAGAAACTAATTGCACCAGCCTTTTGAGTATTTTCTATCTACATTTTTTTTTTGTGTTACAGGAACACAAAAAAAACTGTAGAATTTACTCAAAATTATTGAGGCAGCAACCTGCGCTCAAGGTAAATTCTACTCAGTGTTTTGAATTAAGAGTACCTTACAAAATATTAACTACTGTAATAAGTCACACAAATCCTACTTAATATGTCTCAATTAATTTAACAGTTTTTTATACATCTGCGCTGGAGCATATGTCTCGTAATCAATGGTCATGAAGATTACAAGTGACACAAAAGGACATTAAGAATCTAGAACATAGGTGTGTGGTTTCAGACAGCACTTACAACTATCTTGCAATAAATACGTCCATGGTGCTCAAACAACACTAGTAACCTACTCCAAAATTATACATTTTTAAATCTAGACCTCACACATTAAAGAGACTTGTCATTGTATTTATAACAGGTCATAATCACATTGAATAGGTAGATTATAGTTAATATCCCACAATTCCTTGCTGCGAATTCAGACCTCGTTCTTGATGCCGCTCTTCGTTTAAAAACGACCTGCATTTTTGGTTGGATTTACTCAATAGTCTGTCTATTTGGCATTGCTTAAATAGAATGGTCATTTTTACTTAACTAGATGAAGTAATTTTATTACAAACCTTTTTACTTAAAATTTACTAAATAATTGCCACAAAATCAAGTGCACAATTATATTGAGTAAATTTTACCCACATATTTAATTAAAATCTACATGACCACAGAATCATTTTTTACAGTGAAGCAGAGGAGACCAAAGTGCTGTACAATACATTCACATAGTTTATCAAGCAATACAGAAAACAGTTGTAACATATAGGCTAGCCAAAGTACATGCTAAGTGCATAGAAAACCGCTTAATATTATTTTATTCGAAGGCTATTGAAAATCAGCCTATCTGCTCCATTTCATTGTGTCATCTAAGGTTTCATTTGTTTTGGATACAGCCAAAATATTACCGAATATACTTGCTTCTTACCCTGCTCAACCAATCAGCGATTGTTTGACGCACTACAAGACGCTTTGCGCAATGTGCTGTTAGGATTTGGGAGGACTCCCCGTCAACACGTAGGTGAGCCTCGGTGAGCTACGCTTTCCCACAAATCCCTACTCTGCAAAAGCTACGCAGCCGTTTACGTGCTCCTTCGCAGAAGTATAAACCAGGCTTAACTCAGCTAATGAATGTTAATGAGCTATGGGTGCAGACTCGCGTTCACCACTGAAAACAGCATGTGAGTTGAAAGGGAAGAAAGAGGCACCCTAGTAAATAAATTAATAAAAAGCAATATTTTTTTGTGTTCAAATATGTTTTAATGTGCTTCATAGACACTTAGGAATAACACACCAACGCATTATTTTCCACATTATGGGCCCTTTAAAGTGTTTGGCTCAATTTGTAATGTGTTTGGCTCCCCAGCTGTAAGGTACCGCGAACTCATATCAGATATCAGAAACAAACAAGTAGGCCTATTCAATCACTTGGCAAAAAAGCGGAAAATAACCAAAACAACGAGGAAAGGTTAGCTTTTACTTGTACAAATGTATGTATGTTTTTTTTTATTATTATAAATAGGCCTCTTTTTTATAATGTTAATAGTTTTTTTTTAAATAAGCCTAGGCCTATTTCTTATTTCCATATGTTTTTCATGTCTTGGCCAGGTACTGCAATTGAAATGATGTGTCATCATTAAAAGTTTATTGTTTGATATTAAAAACATTGTTTGTTTCACGTAATTGAATTGCCTATGTTGTTTTTTGTAATGTTAATTATTTTTTATTAAAATAATTTAGCTCGAAGGCTACGTTCCACGTGTTTTTTTGTAATGTTGTAAAGAAATGCGTGTATGTTGAAGTAAATGGGATTTAATTTTTTTTTATTTTTTTTTACGAGAGATATTGCTAGATGATGCTTCATGTCCCTAAATGCAATGTGCCTACTACTTTCTGACTTTGAAAGAATAAAAAAGCATAGTGACAGTTTAAGTATCCACCAACCAGTACCATATATATACAGTATATATACACGATTAGTGGGTGTGTTAAACTAACCCCCCCCCCCCCCCCCCCCCCCGAATCACGTACGTTTATACATACGTCATGTTCCTACCGAGCCATGGCTCTGCCTCCTGGTAGAAACATGAAGTAGGCTATGTATAAACGTACAGAATTATGGAATTAGTAAAAGAAATTCTATTCTGTACCAAAATATGAAGTCAACATGCTTAAACGTTTATGATAGGTTTATCACACATCTAAATAGTACATACCATGAAGAAAATAAGTAGGCCTAGTTTTCTCAAATTACATAAATATCTATGATTATGTGATTTGAATCAGCTTTTATCAAGAATCTTTCACACTCGTAATACTTACAAAAAATATTCTTTGACCACCATATTTTACCTCACTCACACCAGAATTTTTAATCACTTTCATGTAGACCGAGGAAAACTTGACATTTTCCCTACCACTTCTCCACAATCATTATGATCAGTTGTGTTAGGAATGAAACTAAATCTACTTAAAAAAGACACTATGTGTTCAATACATTTTTTTAATTTAAATATAGACAATAACTGATACTGTACAACACCAGAATAGCATGACAAAATATTGAACATGTGCATATGCATTATATAAAATATTATACACTTATTATATTTGTTAAAAGGTAGACTAGCAGTACTGTAGATAAACAATTAACACTGGCCCACCATGTATTACGTTGCTGATGTTCATAGCAGGCGATCAGTCCATGTCCTCCTCTACTGCAGAACTTTCACGGCCAGGAGATCCTATCTTACCTTTGCCCTCACAGTCCATGTCCTTCTCTGCTATGACACTGAGCTTGTCAGTTGTCCGCAGCCTTTTCCTCCTTGGTGCCGGGGCAGGGTACTTTGGTATCTGGCTCCATGAATCCCCACAACAGAGAAATATGCCACAATTAGTAGTGTGTTAATTCACAGATCTTTACAGTTAAGCCTGTAAACAAAATAGAATGGCCTAATGCAGGCAGTACTTTACCTTTCCTAATGAAAAGCAGCAAGCCAAATATAGTCTAACATATTATGTCCACTTTTTTTATTTTTATAATGGTTCTAACATTAGATGTGACATGTGACGAAAGGTAAAAATATCAAAATATCTATTGTATTGAAACTGCAGTTCACATAAAATATATTTTCTTTCTAGCTAACCCATTTTGGTCTATTTTTACAGAAACGGACCCAAAATTCAGTCAAAGGAGCTCAGCTCTTTAGCTAGAGTAAGCAGCTGATCTCCATTAACATTAGCTGTTTAGCTAGCGCAAGTTTTCAGAAATATCTACCACTACAAATAAAGACTTTGTGGCAAAATTATTTTGTCAGGGATGTGATATAAAATGTTTTATCATAAATGTAACTTCTCTTGCCTTGAAAAATTGTCTCAGATTTCAAACCGAAAGCCGCAGTTGTAAATCAAATGTAAATTTTACTCCACGGACACCTCCCAGGAGAAACATGAAGTATGTATAAACGTACGTGATTGGCTGAAACGGAAAGTCATATCTGATTGGCTTACAGAGCTTCCCCATTTGAAAAAAATGCATTCGTGAGTCGAGCTGTGGCAAGAAGCTCTCAAAAATCCACACACGAATATGATGCACTTCACAAATGCAGATTCGGCAGGTTTCAAAGAAATGTAACCACTTTGAGAGACTTTTTTTACATTTCTTTAAACTTAAACAAATTTGAATGAACTACGTCACTTATATATAAATCACAAAAACCTATTTGTGAATCCTTATACATTTATTTGTGAACCACACCATTAATATATTAATCAGGAAATACATTTATAAATTGTTCTGCATTTATTTTGTGATATTGATAGCGATCTAATTCCATAAGACAGAACCCCACCCACTGTCCCGTCACCTGCCTGGCTTTACAATGATATTTCAGAAACCCGGTAGCAAATTTAAAAATACACACAGACTCTGCTAAGGTTCCACCACAAGCGCACACACAAGCCTTTGCTCCACTAGTCCTCTCCCATCTCTGGGGATGAATATTTCCCCCTCTCGTCACCATCTTTATGCATGACACACTCATGTCATGACACTTTTGTTTTTAGCAAGATGAAGTCAATCGAGCAGAAAGAACTTTCAACTTTCAAACATAAACTTATTAGGTTCACTTATCACTTGCGCTGGGGAACCACTTAACTGTTAATAAATAACTGTATACTTTGCGATGCCTGTTACTTGTATTTTTCCTCATCTTTTCAAATCAACATAGGTTCTTTGAATGTAGTATTATCCATTGCCTTCAACACTCTGAAAATCAGGTCAGCAAGTATGTGTGCATCTATTTCTATGCTTTTGTAAATAAGTGCATTTGCAATAATCTAAACACTAGTGAGATTTTTTTCTAGTGAGAACATTTTTATTCTCTATTTATTAAAAGTTAAAGGCAATTCTTGGTACATGGAGGGGCTGGGTCAATGTTTTATCTAAAGGGCTTGGTCTTGTGACTTCCTCTTTAGACGTCAGTCAGGCATGGTCTGTGGTTTGAACACGGCGAATAACTATTTAACAAAATATTTTTGCAAAAAGGACATGTACATTGGATAGATTATATGCCCAGGAATGAAATCTGCCAATACACAAGAGAGAAGATAACAATTGAAAGTTAAATGTAGCCAGGGCATGATTATATTATCACATGAAAGGGTTAATGACATCACTGCTGTTAAGAGCACTGACCTCTAAACGGGAATGCCCGCTGTTGTAAAAAATTTTATTAGGACCAAAGAGGGGATGCATGACGAGAAGATTTTTTTGTTTGAGCAACCAAGCAGTTTTAGAACCCCTCTAAAATATGCAAATGAGGCAACGTTTGTTTTTTACTAACTAGGTGAGAGCAGAGTTTGCATGTGTTTTGCATCAATGTGTTCCTCTCAATTGAAATGAAAATCCGTTATAAAATGATTGGGAAGAATCCAACATTTGAATGGGGTTGTAGTTTCCCAAAACTGAAATATAAAAAATGTATGATGTGTTTGTATAAAATGGAAACTGCCCCTGTATAATTGTGTACTTAAACACTGAAATGTTTTTAAAGGTGTACTAGCTATTGGTAGATGACAGAGACCAATAGATTAATGAATGTGAGTTTTGTTCGACTTTTGCTATATGGCAGCCCAACATCTATTTAATTTGGTAAAAATCTTGTTTGTATGTCTACTGATTTTTGTTCAGTTTAGTTCGATTTTGTAGTTGGGCTGTCATATTGCCAGGAAAGGGCAATGATGGTAGGGTCTAGTGTCTTGGCACAAACAATGGTTCAGTTTTGAATATCGCCCAGGCTGCACATGGTGTTTGCTGCACTTTGACAATAGCTACCTTGGAGAGGGATATGTGAAGGGCAAACACATATAGCCTTGATACCAGACTAATGTGTGAGCTCATTTCGAATTTCACTCGGCACATCAGTCAGGCCCTGCACCCATTCAAACTTTGTTCAGGTTCGGCAAGTTTCTGGCAACCCAATCACAACCGTTTATCTAAAAAGAGCCAGGTTTAATACGATGACGGTACAGAGAAGAGACGTTGAGGCATTTTCACAAACAACGTGTCAAATGTTTCGTTGCTCTGATTGGTTGTAGGCCTATCTAATTGTGTCATTTGGATGAACGGCTGTTGATAACACTTTTTGGAACAAGAAAATGAATTGTGTGGTTCTAGACTCATGTGCATTTGGGAAGCATTGCAAAAACATTTACACTGACTTACTGATTTACTTGACTCAAGAATGCCGCCCATGTTTTGCATTCACAATCTCTTTCACACATTTACAAGACAAAATTTTCAGTCCTTTATTTTTTATGGATAAAAACAGGAAATTACTCATATCCCACTGCACATTCCTTGATCTGCAGTCACAGGGGAAGGAAGGGAGAAGCAATGTAATGAAGAGATTGAGGAAACTGTCAGTGTAATGACAAACTGTAAAAAAAGATTTGCCCATGCTCCACCAAAGCATGAATGGAATGCTGAAGTTAAAATATGTCTTTGGCCAATGGGAAAGCTATGATACTGCACAGCTTTGTGATTGGTCAAGAGGAATGCCAGAGGTATTCCTCTGTTATTTTCAGGTGAGTGTTATCAATATCAGAGTGAGAAAATATACTTAGAGGATGAATCATGCCCTTGACTCATGACGTTTTCTCTCACAATAAGACAAGCGAACAGGAAGTATCCACCGAGATTTTTCCTATTACTGTTTCATAACTGGATCTTGATTACGTTGTGCAATGACCATTCATTTTCCACAGTAATATTAACATAAAAAACACTGTACAAGTTATTACACAATAGCATAATTTATAACAATATAGAAATAATGTAAAAACGTAACTTAACAATGTTTTTTGTGTGTATTTTAAAACACTTTAAAAGGTAAGGAGTATGTCAGCCAAATATTTTTTTAAAGACTTAGGAAACACTCTTTCCAAGGGAATGAAACATACATACATACAATTGGACATACAACTTCTTCATAACATTCGTCGCAGTCCGTAGTGGCAAATTTGAAAATCGTTGGTGCTCCATCGATGCGGAGAGTTAACACAACGTATCTTCTGCTTCATAGAGCATTGTAGGTCAGAATAGCCAGAAAAGCATGCTGGCTTACATACAGCAAAATGCGTCCTGATGCAGTAGGACATCCTGGTATTTTTGGCATACTGCATTTGACATACTATGTATTGGGACATACTAAATCTTTTTCTGGCTTACTATATGGTATGGTAGTGTGAATATTGAGATGCAGCCATAGTCACGAGAGTGCACAACGGGCAGAGCTGGAGGGTGGTGTGTCTGGATTTGGTGGAGGACAGAAGTTTACTCCCCCCGACACCAAGGCAGTAACTAGGGGTTTGTATATAACCCAGGTTCTAATAAGGATAGGAGTGAGACTCCTCTATGGGAAATGCTCTTAGAGCGTCCATCATTCACTGAACACTTATACCACAGTGCCTTGTAATCAACAAGGCTTGTGAGAGTTTAAGGATCACTCGCATCTGTGTCAACTACTCTATAAATACAGTAGCAGACCCATCTCACTCCAGATTTGAATCCAGTCATCATTCAGCCATGGGGCAGACTTTGGAGAGTCTCACTCCTCTCCTTATTAGAACCTGGGTTATATACATAACCCCTAGTTCTATTACAGTTGATACGTTTGACTCCTCTCTATGGGAGACATTGTACCACAACGCCCCATGGGTAGTGAACATCAAACAACCCCTGATGACCGGAGGTCCATCCTTCACTCCTGACCAGCCACACTAAGCACCGCCTGTGCCAGAGAGGGCGCCGTCACACCCAATCTTTACCAAGATACAAAGGTGTGAGGTGTAGGCCAGCTAGCCGCAGCACAGATGTCCGAGACGGACACACCCTTGGAAAGCGCCCACGAGGAAGCAATTCCGCAAGTGGAATGTGCGCGTATGGCCATAGGCGATGCACGTCCCATAGCGCCATAGGCTAACTGAACAGCCTGCACTGACCACTTAGCCAGTCTTATTTTGGACAGCGCCTTCCCACGGAAGGGTGAGCAAAACAGACAAACTACTGATCCGTGGAACAGGATCCCCTTGTCCTATCCATGCAACAGCGCAGCGCGCATACAGGGCACAGACTCTCCAGGGAGCGCAGATCCGTATCGGGACGGAGCCGGAGCATCTTAATATAGTTACAGGTGTAAGTCATGCTCAGGACCTTCGCCACAAACTCAGAGTTTGGCTTTAAGGTCACCTTGGCATCTCCAGGGGCAAACTGAGTACACAAAGGATGAACGGAGAGGGCCTGTAAATCAGTGACATGCTTGGAGGTGGCCAAGGCCAACAACAAAGCTGTCTTGAGTGACAACGCCTTTATACTGCAAGTCTCCATGGGCTCAAATGGAACCCAAGACAGCCCATCCAGGACCAACCCGAGCACCCAGGAGGGAGTGAGTGGTTTAGGTGTGGTTTCAGGTGCAGCCTGCGTACACCTCTCATGAAGCGAGACACAAGCGGGTGAGCACCAACAGTCTTTCCTTTAAAGCCGACATGGCAAGCCGACAAGGCAGCCAGGTAAACTTTGACCGTGGAACAGGCTCTGCCGTTGTCCTGTAGCCCCTGGAGGAATAATAGGATATTATTATACAGCCAAGGCTCCCCCACCACCTAGCTGTATATATCCGCCGCCCAGGGTTTGGTCAACCATTGAGGGGATACTAATATCAGCGACAGACTGTGACCTCACACGGGCCAGCATGGCCGGGATCAGAGCTGTAGGGGGAAACGCGTAAAGCAGCATGTCTGCAGACCACACGTGCGTCAGAGCATCTACACCCAGAGGAGCACCTGCTTCTCGCAGAGAAAAGTTAAGGTGACACTGGGCACTAGCCGCCGAGGTGAAGAGATCAACGGACGCTTCTCCAAAGCGACACCAAATCTTCAGTACCACCTCCGGATGCAGACGCCACTCTCCGGGCGAGATTTCCCCCCGGGAGAGAAGGTCTGCGCCAGTATTCAGGTGACCGGGACATAAGTCGCCCTGAGGCAGCGGGGATTTCGAACAGCGCTCCCGTCACTACATCTGGCGAACGTCCGCTCTCTGGCTAACAAAATGGACGAATTGCTACTGCTCAACAAAACAAATAAAGACTTACACAGTTCTGCCGCCCTGTGCTTCACTGAAACCTGGCTTGGTGATCACATCCCCGATAGCACACTTCATCTACCGGGCTTCCAACTCTTCAGAGCGGACCGCGTAACGGAGCTATCGGGGAAAACAAAGGGAGGCGGAATCTGCTTCTATATAAACGAAGGTTGGTGCAAAGATGTCACAGTTTTACGGACAACATGCAGCCCTCACTTGGATACTTTGTTCATAAACTGCAAACCTTTTTATTCACCGAGGGAGTTTTCCTCGTTCGTTCTGGTCGGTGTCTACATCCCACCTCTGGCCTGTGTAAGTGATGCATTACAACACCTGGCCGACCAGATAACTAACGTGGAGAAAATCCTTCCTGACTCCCTGCTCATTATTCTTGGGGACTTTAACAGAGCTAACTTCAGCCACGAACTTCCAAAATACAGACAGCACATTAAGTGTCCCACCAGGGAGACAAACATTCTGGACCATTGCTACACAGTATTAAAGGACTCCTATCGCTCTGTCCCCCGTGCAGCCCTGGGACTCTCTGATCACTGTCTGGTTCATCTTCTACCGACCTACAGGCAAAAATTAAAATCTGCTAAACCTGTGGTCAAGACCGTGAAGAAATGGACCATCGAGGCAAAGCTGGACTTACAATCCTGCTTTGACTGCACTGACTGGAGTGTTTTTGAGGCTGCAGCTGCAGACTTAGACGAACTTTCAGACACTGTGACATCCTACATCAGCTTTTGTGAGGAAATGTGTGTACCAACAAAAACTTTCTGCACATACAACAACAATAAACCCTGGTTCACATCAAAACTCAGGCAGCTTCGCCAGGCCAAGGAGGAGGCCTACAGAAGTGGGGACAGGATCCTGTACAACCAGGCCAGAAACACACTGACCAGGGAGATCAGAGTAGCAAAGAGGAGCTACACTGAGAAGCTGAAAAACAGGTTTTCAGCCAACGACCCGGCGTCAGTGTGGAGAGGCCTGAAGGACATCACCAACTACAGGAGACCATCCCCCAACAATGTAGAGAACCATCAACTGGCTGACGACCTGAATGTGTTCTATTGTAGATTTGATAACCCCACATTCACACCCTCACCCGCTCGGACAACGAACAACACCCCACTCCACTTGCTACCCTCTCCCCCCTCCTGTCTGATCCCCCACCTGCACTCAAGACCAATGAAGAGGTTGTGAGCAGGCTCTTTCACAGACAGAAGATCAGGAAGGCACCAGGCCCAGATGGCGTCTCACCCTCCTGTTTGAAAGTCTGCGCTGATCAGCTGGCCCCCATCTTCACTCAGATCTTCAACAGATCACTGGAGCTGTGTGAAGTCCCCTCTTGCTTCAAACGCTCCACGATCATTCCAGTCCCCAAAAAAACGTCCATTCAGGACTAAATGACTACCGGCCCATCGCCCTGACATCTGTAGTCATGAAGTCCTTTGAAAGACTGGTGTTGGCCCACCTGAAGGACATCACGGGCCCCCTGCTGGACCCCCTGCAGTTTGCCTACCGGGCAAACAGGTCAGTGGATGATGCAGTCAACATGGGGCTGCACCACATCCTACAACACCTTGACTCTCCAGGGACTTATGCAAGGATCCTGTTCGTGGACTTCAGCTCGGCGTTCAACACCATCATCCCAGACATCCTCCACAGCAAACTCACCCAGCTCACTGTACCAGCTCCCACCTGTCAGTGGATCACAAACTTCCTCACAGACAGGACGCAGCAGGTGAGGCTGGGGAGCATCACATCCAGTACCCGGACAATCAGCACTGGAGCCCCACAGGGGTGTGTGCTCTCCCCACTGCTTTTCTCCCTTTACACTAACGACTGCAACTCAGGAGACCCGTCTGTTCAACTCTTGAAATTTGCAGACGACACTACCGTCATCGGCCTCATCCAGGACGGTGATGAGTCTGCATACAGACGAGAGGTTGAACAGCTCGCCCTCTGGTGTGGTCAGAACAACCTAGAGCTGAACACGCTCAAAACTGTGGAGATGACAGTGGACTTCAGGAGGAGCCAGACAACACTGCTCCCCATCACCATTCAGAACAGCACGGTGTCTGCAGTGGAAACCTTCAGGTTTCTGGGAACCATAATCTCCCATGACCTGAAGTGGACGGCCAACATCAACACGATCGTCAAGAAGGCCCAGCAGAGGATGTACTTCCTGCTTCAGCTCTGGAAATTTGACCTCCCTCAGGAGCTGCTGGTCCAGTTCTACACTGCCATCATCCAGTCTGTTCTCTGCACCTCCATCACTGTGTGGTTTGGATCGGCCACCACACAGGACAAGAACAGACTTCAACGGACAGTGAGGACTGCAGAGAGAATCACCGGTGCTAACCTGCCCTCCATCCAGGACTTATACATCTCCAGAGTCAGGAAACGGGCAGGAAGCATCACTGCAGATCCATCACACCCTGGTCACAGACTGTTCCAACTCCTCCCCTCTGGCAGACGCTACAGAACAGTGTACTCCAGAACCACCAGACACAAGAATAGCTTCTTTCCACAGGCCATCACCATGATGAATAGTTGAGACCAGTATCACAGTACCTGGA
Organism: Galaxias olidus; assembly: GCA_026901105.3. Taxonomy (NCBI): domain Eukaryota; kingdom Metazoa; phylum Chordata; class Actinopteri; order Galaxiiformes; family Galaxiidae; genus Galaxias; species Galaxias olidus. Next base: position 16,883 of record JAPMUY010005613.1, on the reverse strand, counting down.
TCACTCATGTGCAATAACCCTGGGACACAACGTTCACTGTAAGTTATACAAGCTGCACATTGTATATTTGCACACTCTGTATATTTGGTATCATACATATCATTCTGTACATTACCATAGTTTTATTATAGTTTTTATCATAGTTATATTTATTTCTTATTTCTCTTTGCACTTTATCCCTGCACATTGTTTGTCTACTGCATGTATGTATATTGAGAGTGAGATAAACACCGGAGTCAAATTCCTAGTATGTAAGCATACCTGGCCAATAAAGCTGATTCTGATTCTGATTCTGATTCTGAGCGACCTCAGGTTCACTGCACACCACAGCAATGCTTGGCTAACTTATGGTGTGTCCAGGAGCGGGTTCCGCCCTGTTGATTCACAAAAGTCACCACGGTCGTGTTGTCCGTAACACATCCTGGTTGCCCAGCAACGGGAGAAACCGTTTCAGCACCAGGAAGACCATGAGCAGTTCCAGGTGATTGATGTGGAGGCAGCGTTGAGACGCGTCCCCCGCACTGCTCACCGGACGTCCCTCACAGACGCCCCCCCACCCCCCACCCCCCATCTCCGTTGGTGTGTCATGTATCTCACAGCCCCTTTTTCTGTAGGAGAGAGCATATCTCATCTGCTAGAATAGGGGCAAGCTTGTCCGACACAGAGGTCTCTATGATCCCCACAAACTGAGGCGGGCTGCTCCGAAACTGGAGTCTGTACCCGCACGCTACGGTCTGTAACACACATGCGCTCATGATGCATGCACACCACTAAGCCGCAGTCCCCGGCTAGGGAGCCCACAACCCTGAGGGGAGAGGCGTGACCCAGCCGAGGCTTTAGGGGGTTAATATTTGTGTTTAATATGATTCTTCTGCACACTCTGCGCCCACAGGCTGCCCGAGTGTGAGGGGAACACACACACTTTATTAGGTGGGGAACAATAACAATTTGCGCAGCTGGCTGAGGATGGAGTGCCACCCCAGACAGTGAGCTCAGTGACTGTATGGTGAGCTGGACCCTAACTGCCTGTGTAGTCAACGGGGTCCAAGTCTGCACCGACAGGAGGCTGTTCCGCGCATCAGGGCCGCTGCTGCTTCTTCCCTCGGGAGGAGACAGACTAGGACCTCTTTGGCACAAACCGATTCTTCGCCCATGGTCGACCGAGTTGGAACCCCACAGGCGCCTGCGTAGCAGAAACCTGGGGGGCAGCACGTGGAGGGCGAGCAGGTGAAGCCCACGCCTCCCCGGATAGGAGGGGGGAAGGCTTCGCTTTTTTCTCAGGCTGAGATGGGAGCAGTGCGGACAGGGGCTCCCCTATCAGCTTCCCCACCGAGGTGCCAAAGAGCCCAGCAGGGTCCAACGGCTTATCGAGGAAAGCATCCCTCTCTCTAAGCGGGGTCTTAGCAACGTCCAACCAGACGGAACGTTGCGCCACCACCGTAGCTGCCATGGACCTGCCCGTCTGCGCTACCACTCCTCTGAGGGAGCGCAGTGAGAAGTCCGTAAGCATACGGCTGATGTCCCACAGCTTGGAGATGTCATTGTCCGGGGCAGACTCAGCCATCTCCTGCTGGGCCACGGCTTGGTATGCCAGGAGAATCAAAACCATGTTCGCACTTCTGGCTGCCAAGGCTAAGGCCTTGTAGGACGCCCCAGTACAGAAAAGAGCTCTCTCTGCTGCTGTTCAGGGAGGCGGGCTCCCAAAGCATACGAGGAAGTACTGGGGGCAATGTGCTCCACCACTACAAGCTCCATAAGGCCAGGGTGTCTACCCCAAACCTGGACTGGTCGTGCACCACCATGACGCTATATCCAGCCAACTTCACACGTGCAGAAGCTGGTCTAGACCAGAAGGCGCAGATCCGAAAGGAAGTCATCATGGGATGGACTTCCTCGGGGGAGGAGAGACCACCGGCATGAAGCGACCATCCATCAAGGACTGGGCTGGAAGTGCCGGGGTGGCCAGGGGATGCTCATGCAGGGGCACACCTGGCGGCATGCCTCCCAGGTTGATGAAGCTGGCTGAGAGAGCTCGTCCGTCATTCAGTCTCTGTCCCCCAGTGAACCAGCTGACACTGCTTGCACAGCGCATGGCTGGAACACTGGCACCTCATCTTCCTCATTTGCTATGGTCTCCTGGTTCCGGGGGGACCTGTGCACCACGACAGGCGGGCATGAGGGAAGAGGAGAGAGCTCCCCAATAAAGAGCTCGTCTCCGCTTGAGGGGGCAGCCTCAACAGGCAGAAGACCGGCACCACTCTGCCTCTTCTTTCTATCCCCCTTGGACATCGACATCCCACTATTGGGTAGGGGGGACAACAGCCCAAGCCAAACAAGCTAACCAGGTAGAGGCGCACAACTTTGCTAGCTCAGAAAGCAGCCAGGTCGTCTACAACACGAGGCAGCTGCAGCTAGCTAGCTCCGAGAGCTAGCTTAGCAGTAGCTAGCTAAGTAGCTAGAGGTACCCCGTAGGCCCTTCAGACAAAACGGGGAGACGCTAACCACCTCGCTACTACACACTCGGACGATAGAAAACGGCAAGGCACACATTCGAAAACGGGGCACAGGCTGTTAACTAACACCCCACGAGGTCACCGAAGCAACAGGAGGTGAGGTACCCAGGAGGCTGTTTGCTAGCTAGGCACCACGTGGGCGCTAGCTTAGCAGTAGCCTAGCAGTAGCTTAGGGGTTAGTGATACCCTGCAGGCCCGTAGGCAAAACGGGGGACACTAACCACGTTGCCAACTACACTCGGACTGATAGAAAACAGCAAGGCACACGTTCGAAAATGGAGCACGAGCTGCTAACTAACAGAAAGGAAAAAAACGTGCTGAAAAACCACAACGGAAACTCCGAGGAGGAACGAAGTGGCTAACAGGCACGGTGGAAAGGAACTTGCTCGCTACCGGGAGTTAGAAACCTCGCCTGCTGTGGTGTGTAAGGAAACCAATCCCCAAACCTTCCCCCTCAGGCCCAAAATGGCCCCTGGGGAAAATTCCAGAGGATCCAGCATGGTCTCTCAACACAAAGGGCCATAAAACCTTAACTCTATTCCAGCAATTCCAGCTGCAACTTTAAGGATCAATAAATTGGGATTAAGAAATTGTTGTCTAAGGAACATTCAATGAAATTATTGGACATTGACAACGAGAAGAAATTGTTATATCAATTGTTTATTCTAATAATTATAAATGTGTGTTGTCTTTTCTTAATTAAACGTCTTAGATAGCATTGTCAAGTTTGGTATTAAAATGTTAACAATGACATTTTGTAAGCTTTGCAAACATTATATAGAACATATTCCTAGTATATAAGCTTAAATAGAAAACAAACGACATGGTAAGGTAAACTGATATTTCACTTATAAGACTAATTAACACCTCTGCGTATTGGCATGCGGCCAATGAAATGACCCAGGAAACCTTCCCTACACCCCTTTCTCAAACTAGCCTAAATAGGGTTCCCAACCAGGAATCTATTGCTTTTTATATCCGCAAGAACCTGGTCGGCCACCTCGTAACTTCTTACAGGATAAAAATTGCACCCCCGCTTCGCTTGAACCACGCTCCACAGACAACTCTCAGAACAAAGGAATTAAGCCTTGGACCTCACTACAGGCCCGAAAACCCCTTGCAACACTTTTGAACTTAACTTTACCATTGCAGAGCAAAAGAAACCTTTATTGAACCACTGCACAACTTCCAATGTTTATTCAAACGATTCAGAGATTTAACCAAATCTATGTGAGTTGTAGGATCGCTGAATCACCCAAACTGAACCAGTGCACCCTTGTTCTCACTCCACGAGGTCATCGACCAGAGCAAAGAAAACCCACGTTTCAAACCGCAACACTACTAACTCAACGGACTTTTCCATCTTAATTGAAACAACAAACTAAGTTCCAGAACTCTCCAACATCACACAACAGACACTGTCTCAGAACTTTACCACTAAAACCACAGACCACTTCTCCACTTTGATCCAGCCGCAACCTGCAGGCCCGAGAATCAAAATTCACTCCTTTGCAACACAATGCCACCTATCGTCTCAAAGTAACGTAAAGCCCACTTTTTATGACATTGAGCGTTTGATGCTAAAGCCTAGACAATTTCTGCTGTGTGGTGCGTACCCTAATTTGGCAATAGTTGAACTGTTATACTGTATATGTTTAGATGCTAACCATAGCGTAAATGCCTACTAACCTCTTTAGTTTATTCATGTTATCATTTAGTCATTCTTGTAGTAACGAAATTATCATGCTTTTTTCAGACTAGTAAATAAATATAATTGTTTTGCATTTAAACCCAGCTGTGTCGCTTCGTTTCATACAATCAGTTATTCTTGTAACACAGAACTTCACTACTTCCGAATTGTGGCTAAAACATTAACTATTACATTATGAAATGAATGCTAAATTGATTCGGTTTCCCGCAGAGCCGTGCTTAGCCTAAGCTAAATTCTGTGTGATGGTGCTCCGTATACTAAGTAATTACACTTCATCATCTTGATCGATTGTAATATTAATTTATGAATTAATTGATAATCTACAAAATTGATAAAGCATAATTTACACCCAAGAAGTAGTAAGCCAGTCACCCTACAGGTGCTATGTTAAGTAACGCAACAGAAAGCAGAAGAATCGCCTAAGGCAAGAGAAAGTTTTCTTACCTTGCTAGCAAGGAGAAAATCATCTGACCGAACAGCGTCTTCACCGAAGATAAGGTTCACTAGACAGGAGGACACTGTTAATGTTCACACCTGGCTGAATGATGAAAATCTGGAGTGAGATGGGCACTGTATTTTTAGTAGCTGACGTGGGTGCGCGTGACCCTTAAAGCCTCACGAGCCTTGTTGATTACAAGGCGCTGTGATATAAGTGTTCAGTGAATGATGTGTGCTCTAAGAGCGTTTCCCATAGAGAGGAGTCGAACGTATCAACTGTAATAGAACACTTTTCGCAGTGTTGGTAGATGATGTGCTGGGCTCAACAATGAAAGAACCAATGCATGCACTCGGGTTGAGGGTGCCTGTTTTCTTAATGAACCACCCACTCTATGTTGAAATATTTACCTAGCTAGCTAAATAAAAACAAATGTTGTTAGCCTTCTCTACAATTATTTTATACCCAACAAGTCAACTTCAGTGACTAGCAGCAAGTTGGCTGGAGCTGGCTAGCTAGCAGGCAAATCACTAAACCAATGGCCACCAAGTGAGCTGGTAACTTCAAAGTGACCTATACCTGTATCTTATAAAATAGATCTTAAGGTAATTTTAATGATATTTACAGTGCTAAAGGGGTTGGCACTAACCTATCTTAGAGACTGCATCAAAGGGCCCTTAGGTCCTCTACTGCTTCTTTGGTGGTAATCCTCAAGGTGAATTACAAGAGGAGCAAAGAAGAATTGTTTAGCTTTTACCCAAAAATTAAAGAATTCCCTTCCAAGTCATTGCTAAAGAAGCTAAATCAGTAATCTCTTCCAAAAGGGATCTCAAAACGCATATTTTAATCAGGTTTTTAATTAAACAAAGTCAAAGGGAAGGAGTATATCAAAAGGTTTTAATCTGTGTTGTTGTTTTATAAATGAGGGAACGCTTTGGAAGTTCTTGTTACAGGCAGGCAAATCAGACACAGCATTAATCCACGTGACAACAATCAACCAGTCGCACGCACATGCTCCACTTAACGTGGTCTACTTAAATCGAAGTTGACTCTCCACACTTGCTCCTACAACTGCTCCGGCTCGCTGCTGCACCACACTATGCTCCTGCTAACTGCCGCACCACACTGTGCTCCTGCTTGCTGCCGCACCACACTGTGCTCCTGCTAACTGCCGCACCACACCATGCTCCTGCTAACTGCCGCACCACACTATGGTCCTGCTAACTGCCGCACCACACTGTGCTCCTGCTAAATGCCGCACCACACTATGGTCCTGCTAACTGCCACACCATACTATGCTCCTGCTCGCTGCCGCACCACACTATGCTCCTGCTAAGTGCCGCACCACACTATGGTCCTGCTAACTGCTGCACCACACTATGCTCCTGCTAACTGTTCTCCTGCTAACTGCCGCACCACACTGTGGTCCTACTCTTGCTGATGTGCGCCGTACGAGTTTTAAAACAAATGGCTAGTTGTGTTACAATTTCCGCATCAGTCCGGATGAGAATTTGGTTATTTGGAAGTGGAGGAAATTATATATCCATTAATCTATTCTTTAATTTTGCTCTTGGAGTATCACCCTGCTAAACGCTTGGGCTAAAGTATGATCTGGCTCGAGCTTTGTTAATTAGTATCAAGAGTCATTCTCAGTCAGTGTACTTCTCACGGGATCCAGAAGCATGTCGGAAGTTTCAAACTTCCCGGTTCATCTTCCAGTTGAGCCCTGCGTTTGGGTCTACTGCGCTATGACCGTGTTCAAGGATCTTCTGCAGAGACCAATAGGTTTTCTCCCAGGGAAGTAATGGCCATTGCCCTTTATTATAAACCAAAAGATCAGAGGTATACGCTGCTGACCATCTCCATCACTCACCACTCATTCCTTCAAGATAGGTGCTGCGACACTGCGGCTCAAAGACCTGGTAAAATTATGGCCAGATGTTCTCCAGTGCTCATGAATGTTATTTTCGAACATGCTGAGAAAATGACCTAATTGTACTAGTAGGTGGTTGGCTCAGTCTTACATTGACATAGTTTATGCGTAGTCCATAACTGACCCTTCGGGACGAACAGGGGGATCGTTTTGGATCACACTGCCCACTTCCATCCCAGCTTCCACTTATTTAGGGTATTTATGTATGTATATCTGACGGGGAATCTGCAGATATCTGCTTCCTACCCACTGTTGTTCACTCAATGTTTATAGGACCTTGGGCGGGGAAGTAATTCAGAGCAGCAGACCCTTGACGCCAAACTTTAATATATTACCATGTATTGTAATAAATTGTTAAACATATCTTAAGTTGTTCTCACTGAAATATATTATTATTTAATTGTTTTATTATTTTACAAACAAGTTGTGACTTCATTACTTATAATCATGGTTTTGTTTTTATTCTGTTTTGTAAAGTGCATTTATCTGCACTTGTATGAAATGTGCTTATACAAATGAAGCCTGCAAACACAGTGTGCAAAATGCAAACACAGCCTGCAAAATGTGCTAACTCAACTGTAAAACTATACAAGACTACTAATATAATTAGTTTGAACCAGAGAAAAGAATGAACATGAATCAAAGGCATTAACAGGTGTTAATGTATTGCTGAGAGCAGCTAGCTTCAAACAAGTTTACCAATTCACTTAACCATGTATGTACTGTATGTGTGAAGTGTCTTGGTTTTGCGATAATGTAAAGTATTGTAAAGTGCACTGACTGAGCACACTCACACCTAAATCTTAATCTTATTGATTATGGGTGGTGGAAAATTCCTGATTGCACTCTTTTTGGCTACACTGTAAAAAAAACAGTTCGCTTTGTTTTGAAATTGCATACAACAACCCTGTTAATTTACGGATATTATCTCAAAATCCACAAGTAAACTTCTTTTGAAGCATAATGTCAAGAATGACAAATTACACACTGTAAATAAAAAATTTAAAATTTACAGTAAAAAACTAGCAGCCAGAGGAGAACTGTAAAAAAAAACGTCAGACATATTCAGTATGAGGGTAAAATCTTTCTTTAAGGACAAAAACTGGCAGCAGTGGACACCAGAATAAATCTGTAAAAAATACATTAAAACTGTGAACAACTTTACAGAACAACCTGCATATTTTACAGTTTAAAACGGTTTGAATTACATTCAAACTGGTAAATTCAAAAGCCTTATATGCTTCTGTTTCACACTTGTTATTGACAATGTGATCTTCCGATGTTTACGGAACAGTCAGGTAACTACTCTTATGACCATTACAGAGACAGTCATTAGAATCCCAGACCATTTTTCTTGCATAACCATTACCAGTTGTTCGGACAATAGAAACGCAAGGGCATACGTATACGGGAATAGACATTCTCACTCAAGGTGACCCTAATGTTAACCTGCATTATTAACTAAATTAAGCAGCGATAATAATGATTAAAACAACCCAAAAGAATGGGCAAAAAAAAATTCATGAACAGTAATTCAGCAAATTTTATGGCAAATGCACCCCCTGGTGCATGCTTGGAAGGCCCCGCCCCCGGGATGCTACAGTATTTATGTAGTTCTTCAGTGAAAGCAACTAAATACTGCAATTCAATTTCCTGTAAAAGGTATTAATTACAATATAAATGTATGAAATTATTTTCTATGAGTCCTATCTAATATCAATCTCAAATGTAAATGTAAAATTGTTAAGTATTTCTCATCGCAGATTGAACATTTCTACAGGGAACATAAATAGGAACGAAAGTGCAGGTTTAAGGAACATTTGAATATTACCCTCAAATGTTTATAAATCCATTGGCTATTAGCCACACTTATGAGTTATTTTTTCAGGGCAAGCTATAAAAATTTGTAAAGCAAGACACCTGCTTTTTGGAAATCCTTCATATTAATATACTTTCACTGTATTTATACAGATTCTTATCTGAAAAGAATAACATGAATTTGTAAAATGTAATACGGTTTCTTTCTGTTTAAAACTAAATCTAACCTACATAAACATTATTTTAACACTGGGATTTTTATGGGGTCATTATTGTAGCAAAACTATTTGCAAATGCGTGTGGAGAGTTGTGTATCTGTATCTCAATCCGTGCGTCGTAATCAGGTTTGTAAGTGTATGAAAAATATCCGTCTGTTTTCAGATTCGCAAGTGTATTGAGAGTTGTATATGTGTAGACAAATCTGTGAATGCGTGCATTGATCTGTAAATGTGTAGACAAATCTGTAAATACATACGTGGATATTAATTGCTAAAAGTCTAAGTATTTTGCTGCAAGAGCTGAAAATACAGACAAGCATAAAATACAACTCACGCGAACCCTCTCAATTGGATGTGTTTTTACACGTGACTTTTGCTACACTTCTGCCGTTGCAGAGATCTGTGCGTGTATAGCGATTTGTCTGTGTCGAGATTCGTCTGTGTGACAGAGATCCGTCCGTGTGGCGATTCGTCTGTGTGTCGATGTTCGTTGCTGTGTCTCAGTAAAAAAGTATGAAACTTGAACGATAATGGTTGATTGTTTTGCAATTTGTTGCAATATTTCTAGTTATCTTAACGTTTTAAGTTATTGCTCTCGAACGCAGTATTAATTTATCTAAGTTAAGGTAACGTTATACTTGGGCTCTTAATGAAAGTGTAAACCATTTAATCTCCAACTATCCAACTTTCCTTGCTTTTTAATAAGTGAGCATGAGAAATTTGATATACAAATACTAAAGAAATTGTAGAGGAGTTGTGAGGGGCACAATTAACTGGCCATTTTATATTGGCATGGCGAAAGTTATTTTAATAAACACATTTTGGTTCACACAAAACGTGTCTTTTTCATCAGAAGTGCATATGATTTTACTGTAAGCCTGAGGGGCTATATGGTTATTTATATCAGAATTAACAAAAATGATAGGGCCTAACCTAGCACTGCACGGTCTACAGTAAAACCAATAGTGAAGTAGTCTATAGTAACTAGACTGCAGCAGCTTTTGATAATGCATAAGTAGCCTATAGTGCAAATAACTACATTGTTTAATCAGTAGGCCTAGTGCAGCATATGGCATGATATCTTAATGTGACGTTAAATGTAACTTCACAAAACCATCTCTTAAGCTAAATAATAATTTTATTCAGTTCGTCAACGTCTATGGACGGATATTTATGGGGGTTCGTTCGCATTTTGGTCTGGTTGTGAAACTGCCCGGCGTAAACCTTTATTTGCCTTTCTTATACGGCTGTGCTCTTCAACACACTACATCCTATCAAAGTTTAAAATTCTAGCGGCTAAAATGGGCCGGTCAATCAGTCCGCGGTCACGTTACGCTGCATTGTAGCACCCAGTGAGCAATAGTTATTAGTAGCACCCAGTGTAAGCAATGGATTAATTGATATTGCATATTGCATTTGAAGGTATGGCAGTTTAGGGCTTCCATGCGAATGCAATAAATCATTTGAAAGTTGTGTTTGAGAATGTAAACTAACTGAATACCCATTACTAATGGAATTAGTTAGAATATCTAAGAGAAAATAACTTGGGAGCGAAACAGCAACAGCAGATACCATTAAATTACAGCATCGGCAAATGTAACGACTAACGAAGCCTATATTATATAGCCTAGTTTAAGATGTAGCCTAGTTCAAAGCTTATTTACCGGCTCATGTGACATAATTATAAACGCGTTGATTGGATGTTACATGTCGAAGTGCACTTTGGGAGTCACAGAAATTTCTACTGAGACACACAGATGAATCGCCACACGGACGGATCTCTATCACACAGACAAATCGCTACACACGCACAGATCTCGAGAATGCAGATCTCTGCATCGGCAGAAGTGTAGCAAAAGTCACGTGTAAAAACACATCCAACTGAGAGGCCCGCGTGAGTTGTAATTTATGCTTGTCTGTATTTTCAGCCCTTGCAGCAAAATACTTAGACTTTTAGCAATTAATATCCACGTATGTATTTACAGATTTGTCTACACATTTACAGATCAATGCACGCATCCACAGATTGGTCTACATATATACAACTCTAAATACACTTGCAAATCTAAATACAGACGGATATTTTTTATACACTTACAAACCTGATTACGCACGCACGGATTGAGATACAGATACACAACTCTCCACACGCTTTGCAAATAGTTTTGCTACAATAATGACCCCATAGATTTTGTAATTTTAACAGTATTGTATTGCTTTCTGTATTACAGTGTTTCTGTGTTTACAAAATACAGTAATCTGTAAATTATACCATGGAATATTATTATTTGACCTATTTTGACTTTTAAATAAACAGTTAATAATAATAATTCATTTTATTTAGTTTTTAGCGCCTTTCTGGATACTCAAAGAACTTTACACAGATTGGTCGCCAATTAACACCACAGAACGAACAACGAATGGACCTACAGCTATCAAACACAACACTCAGTCAGTGTGATACCACGGCAGCCAATTTGCGCCAGACTTGCTCACCCAAAATATTACGACAGACTTGCTCACACACAGACACACAAACTCCACACAGAAATTCTCTTGTCTGAGGTGGGGTTTGGACCCAGTATCTTCTTGCTGTGAGGCAACAGTCCTAACCACTGAGCCACCGTGCTGCAGTTGTGTCTGGTTCAATGTTTTACAACATATTACTGTAAATTAAACACTGCTTCATTGTTTATCTATTTACAGTGTTTTACTGTCGTGATTTCAGAGTATTTCACTATCAATTTCAGTGCATTTTTATAGTGCATGTATAAAAAAAATTTGCAGACCAGTTACTTACTAATTATACCCGTATTTTTTCAGTTTTCCTAAATTTCATACAAATATCTGTAAAATAAATATGTTACTCCTCATGTGAAGGTTTATGTCAATACTAAGAATGTAAAATGTTTCTTTTTAATTTTAAGATAAATCTTAGTTCTACATTTATGTGTACTTTTACATTTAAACTTTGGGCTGGATTTGCAGCAAGGTATTGTGGGATAATAATTATAATCTACTTATTAAATGTTATTATGGCCTGTTAAAAATAAAATTGCAAGGAATATTCATGTGTTAGGTATGGGTTTAAATATTGAATCCTTCGGAGTAGTTCACTAGTGTTGTTTGAGCACCATGGACCTGAATGGTTGCAAGAGTGAGATGAGATTCAATTAAATTAAAATTAAATGAAATTAAAGTTTTGGCAAAGAATTACAGTGGTTCTTTGTAGAACTTTTAGTGCCATCACTTTATGAAAAGTGTTAGATCGCAATGATTTAGCAATTATCTTTAAAATAACAGTTTTTCTCTGCTGAACTTTTATTGCAGTCACTTTATGGAAGGTGTTTGATTGTAATAATCTGGGAAATATCTGTCAAATAACAGTGTTTCTCTGCTGAATGTTTAGTGCTGTCTTTTTATTGAATGTGTTTGATCATAATAATTTAAGAACTATCTGTAAAATAACAGTTTATTTTAGCAAACCTTTAATTGTCATTTCTGTGAATTTATTGTTTTTGCACTTTATTTGTATTTGGAGATTTTGTTTTCATTTTGTGTTTTTTGTTTGGCAGCCGTTGCTGCTTGTCATTTTACCCTTTCTTAAGGTATTGTTTTTAGTGTATGCAAAACTGCTTTCTATCTGTCAAACAGAAACTTCCTGTTACAACATAGCACTCCAACATTACAGTTTCCCCAAGATGGTATGGGTTTCTTTGGTTCAAACCTGAAAGTGCTGTTTGCTACACTAGTTCTATCTCATTGGGGGCCACAGACAGGAAGTTGTCCTTCACATGCCACAACAACAGACGACCTAAAAAATTTTGATGAACTGCACTCCATGAGGCAAGCCATTTATTAAGCAATAAGTAATACACATTAAAAACATGCTTGCACCAGATAAGGATGTGCTGTAATGCACATAAACAAATCCTGTTACATCGTAATTAAATCTATTTTATTTGAAAAATATTAGTGTTACGTCTAGTGATTGAATTTTTTTCTCACAGTTTTTGCTGGTACACTTATCAGTATAATTAGAAAAAGGCATTAAGGCTACATATATCTACTACAAACAAAATGTATTATTATTATATACCATTTTGTTATAGAAAGTGAAAGTAACTGGAAGGAAATTGATCTACGCAGTCAGTCCTGTACTCACTTTCCTGATTTGATGAACCCCTTGCCCCTTTGACTCAATAATGAGGTTAAGAAAGTGAGGAAGAATGTCAAGCACTAGGTACTATGTATTTTTTTGAAATTATAACGGTATTTATAATCTGATTGAGTTTTCAACTGGCTAATCAACCAGACGGTTTAGCTAAATTTTTGAGTAGCAATTTCCAACCTAGCTCCTTTTTTGACAACTTTGCTAACTTTTACCATTACTTACCATAACCTTTGTTGTTCACTCTCAACTACTTAACTACAAAATTAGCAGTTTAGCCAAATTGTACCAGCCTAACCTTAACAATATTACTACAAACCCACATGGTTGACCCAGCTGACAGTACATTACTAGTGGCTCTTATAACTTGTTCAGGCTTAAAAGGTTTACTAACTTTCATCGAGCTATCACCAAATACAAGCAAAATAAGTTGGAAATAAATGTTATTTACATTAGTTTGAATGTCTGAATTTTTTATGTTTGAATTTACCACACAATTTTAAATGATCAAATGTTTCTTTTTTAGATTCTAATGGGTGATACAGTTGCCCGCTTGACATTCTGGTAATAACTGTGATTGGACCAACAGAGGGGACGCAGAGGGGATGTTTCTATAATAAAATTACTACTATACCTGATTGGCCAGCATAAGACCCAATCAAGTGACGACTTCTATTTTCTGGGCAGCACTCTCGGATCTGATGCTAACCAAAGCGACAAGGACCAACCAGACAGTTAAGTAGTAAAACCAAAGTCCAGTTTTTGTATGAATGGAGGTCTAGAAATGCAGTAGAGGAGGAGAAGAATGAAAGGGGTGTGGGATTGTGTGTTTGAGCCAGCAAACTATAACGATACTAGACGTGGTAAAACGAAACCACAAGTTTGAGTGTGTGTATCAAATGTTGCTCCGTGAATCACTTCCTGTACGAATTACCAGAAATACCTAACCACAATTGCCATTCAGTACATTACACTTATTTGCTGCTTTTTCCTCTACTGTGTCATACAGGGGCTGTTCCAGAGACTCATCCAAGAGACAATGCACAAGGGGTTACTTTTTGTTTACTTCAAAAATAATTAACTCCATATAGGCATTGTTATAAGTATTATATAAAGTAAGAAAGAGTTAATGGACTGAATCTATTAAAGCATGCCAGTAAACGTAAAAGCTATGAGGATGCATACAGTCATATATGCATATAGCAAACACACGCACACACACACACACACACACACACACACACACACATTTCTTTCACCCTGTTCTCTTCATTACTTTCCCTCTTTCACTCAGTCAGGTACAATCCCTTTTCTGGGCAGAGCACAGTCTAGCAAAATGAGTGGGTAGAGGCATGACTAAAATGAACCCCTCAGTTAAATAACAGTAGATATTGTTTAATACTTAAATAATTCATTGTACAAAGCGATCTGCCTTTCGAGAATTAAAATTAAAAATGACATTTTTGTACTAGCCATATACAAAGAATATTCTATTATACCATGGCAAATTGACAGCGTTAAGTAGAGACTGAATGCAAACCTTTCTAATTCAAATGTATTTCTTAACCAACTCATACGCCATCCAATCTCATGATAATATCTCTGTCTCCCTATCATTATGCCAAATAAATTACATTATTTTCTATACTCGTGTTGATTTTTCTGAATTCTTTTTTTTTTTAAACAAAATTAAAACTCCAATCTTTGTAAAGCAAAAATAATGTCAAAATGAAAGACAATAGGACAAGACAATTATCCTTAGAACCTACACAAAGGAGGGTATCTAGTCTGGTACATTGTAGGGTATCTAGTCTGGTACATAGGAGGGTATCTAGTCTGGTACATAGGAGGGTATCTAGTCTGGTACATAGGAGGGTATCTAGTCTGGTACATAGGAGGGTATCTAGTCTGGTACATAGGAGGGTATCTAGTCTGGTACATAGGAGGGTATCTAGTCTGGTACATAGGAGGGTATCTAGTCTGGTACATAGGAGGGTATCTAGTGTGGCACAAAGGAGGGTATCAAGTCTGGTACATACAGAACATTCTCCTTTTTAAAGTCCTTTTAAGCAAGAATTTTGTTCCATGTAGGGCTAAAAATACATTTGCTGTTATCAGCTTACCAGTCTATGCTTAAGATATCAGAATCCGGTGTCAAATCTCAGGAACACTAACTTGTTTTGTTGCTGTTAAATCAACAGGGACAACCGAGTAATATGGATCCAATCAGGGTTCTTGATATTGAGTGCAAGTGGAACTAAATAAATAAATAAAGTGCCCAGTGTGAATTATGAAATTAATAACACAAATTTCACAAGACTATCTTGGCATAAATGTTTGTGACCTGCCTGTGCATGAATTGTCTGTGCATGGTCATTTGGAGAATGCTCTTTAAAACCTGTTTTTCCTAATATCAACTGGTGGTTCCTTTTTCTGAGAAAAAGTAAAAATTTGACTTTGTCTGGCAGATGTGAACCCATAACTAGACCACACAACACAGATGCTTTGTGCATTCACACATACACCCATGAACAAAAACACATATACACACATCACATTTCACTTCCCTGCATCTCCGTTTTTGTTAACGTGTCAATGGGTTAATTTGCCCAATCGCAACAATTTAACAAAGGCACGTCCTAGTAATCCCCCTAATAAATGTGTTTGTATGTGTGCATGTGTTTTTGTACGCATGTGAAAAAGACAGAAAATAGTGTTCATAGCACACTTCCCCTTTCAGTGTTTTAACCTGGGGTAAACAATTCCACCAAGAAAACACATTTAAAAACTGTTCTATATAACCATATAAGTATTAGGGTTTTTTCAATAAAAACCTTGATGGGGAAAATTTTGTGGACAGAGGGAGTATTTTTCTTGACCCTGGCCATATAATTCAGCCACAAATCTCAAGTAAGAAAAAACAGACCTCGACGCTGACCTGCAAGTTTGGTCTACATTGACCAACAACACAATGAGCAGCCTGGCATGAAAGTCAATAAAGGTTGTGTGGAGCATGTACACTACACAATAATTGTTAATACCTGACTTTGATGAACATATAATAGCAAAAATGGGGTACTGTGAAACTTATGACTGAGAATACTCAGTAACCGTTTGGGTTACAGTGACCTAGAGGGTGTTTGTGTGCATTTTACCCATTGCTGCAATGGCTCCATGCACTGCATTTCTTCTCTATTTTGAATATTTTCAAGGCCACATGTAGGAGTTAGCTACGTCAACAGCTATTGGCTGAAACATGGGGCATGCCCACCTTTTTTCTTCTCTCTGTTTTGCACGAGAAAGGGGGCACCCAGTGGGAGGGAGAAAGGATTTAATGTAATGTTTTTTACTCTACGCAGAGACAAAAGTTTAGCTGGTGCTCAGGCCAATCCACTACTGAGAAAAAGGCCATGCTAGCTTCATGCTGGATAACTGACTGACTGACTGACTAATCCGCCTTTCTGATTAGATCTGAGTTGTCAAACTGTACATACAAGCAGTAACAGGATGAGTCATTCCACAAATATACACAGAAAATATAAAAAGCAAATAATCACTTTGTTCCTTAAAGGTGCAGTATGTAAGTTTAAATTTCTAGCAATAAATTACATTTTTTATGTTTTTTTTACGTTTATTACATACCTCCTGGAGGATATCATTAAACCAAATGCTCAGAGAGAAGATGCGCTATATATGAGCGCCTTGGGCCCTGTTTTCAGCTTTTAAAAAATCTAGGGACGCCCGCCTATCCCCAACCAATCAGGGGAGTTTTTTGCAAGGAGTAAGGGCTACCTGCCTGTCAATCACCTCGCGTGCACACTCTTAGGTAAACTACAGGTCTGCTTACAGCGTCACCCTCTAAACAAGCTTGTTGTTACAATTCGCGTCACAGACAAAGGTAGCAGCGGTGTGAACTAGTTGCAAGGCGGTTGAATGTCGTCGCAAAAAACTTTGCTTGTCAAATCGCCAAGTGCAGTTTTAGAACGTTAGGAAGTATCGCCAGAAAGCCAGATTTGTCAAAAAGGCATTATTCGTTTACATGCATATATGTTGGATATACTCAGTAGCTATACCTATGGTGCC